>JAUJYZ010001111.1:0-265112 GCA_033675265.1 Actinostola sp. cb2023 | reverse complement strand
CCTCCTCTACATTGTCGAACTCGTCGTCCGCGGTTAGCGACCGTTAAGGATCTCACTGAATTGGACAGTCCATCGAGTGTGTTTGTAATGTTTTCGAGTACACCTTTATCATTTTCTTTGTCTTTTTGGATTTCTTCCCGAAGAAGAGTGGTTTGATTTACTACGGACTCAAGTAAAACAACGTAGTGGTCACTTAACGATATTTCATCAGCCATTTCTTCGAGTCGTTGTTTGGTCGTGGACACGTACCTTGCCGGTGTTTGCACTGAATTATATACATGTACTAAGGTCGGTAGTTCATATTTCGGCGGGATTAAGAGCACGGTTTATGATTGGTCCATTTCGTCAAGATTATTAGGGGAGACCCCAGGGTAGGGGAGATGCACTGTTTTCGCGCGCTTTTCATAATTTATGCACATCGATCGATCGCGTTGTTGCTAGCAGAACAGTCGTGTGATCTTGCTCTTGCTGTTTTAGTCTGGTGTTTCCACTATTTATCGAAACTAATCTACTTGTTTACCATTCATCTTTCGGTGGTTGAATCTTGTTGTAAAACTGGCTGAAATGACTCATTTTAGCTCGGTATTTCACAAGGCGAGTGGCACACTTGCCATGAGTGAAATGCAACACGAGCAACCATTGTCATTGATGAATGCTAAACAAAGACGTCTTTCTCGCCCAAATACCATCGAAGAAATAAGAGTGAGAAGACAGAAAAGAAAGCTAAGAAAGAACAAGGAGGAACAAAAGATGTCCAAGAAAGCGAAGAGGATGAAAGCTCGAAAGCTGGACTTAAAAAAGAAGAAAATCGAAGAGCTATTCGAGCAAGCAACCATATATGGCGAAGAGCAGCGCAAGAGAGCCATATATTTTTGGAAAAAGTGGCGTGAAGAACGACGACCAGATGATAGTCAATACATGTAAGTATATTGATTTGTTCTCCTAAAATTAGATCTGGCTGTCTTTTATTCACGAATGATCTACACATGTTTACTCTAGCTTATTGTGCCGGAACTGCTTTTCATTCCAATCTTTATTGCCTATTGTAGTATTGACCTAGGTTCTTGCATAATTTGTTATCCACACATCCTAAATTGCTTGGAACTTGTGTTAGGATCGCCAGTGTGCACGTCAATGTTTTAGAAACTTATTGTGAGTGTGCAGAGAAGCACAATTTAAACTGATAGATTATTAAGCTTACATTAATTTGGTGCCAGTAAGTTTATATAAAGCAAACACATATAAACGAAATAAAATACTTTATTAATGATCAACATCCTTTGTTTGTAGACATCAAATAGACCCCCACAAATATCAAGAGTGCACCTCAAGAACTTAAGCTTGGTGAGGGAAGATTTGGCTTGTGTGAGAAGAAGCTGTTCCGGGGGAAGATTGTTGCAGTGAAGTATTTCAAGGCATCAGCTGTTACAGCGCAGATGGTTGAAAAAGAAGCCAAGATGATTAACTCTTTTGATCACCCAGGTATGCCTACATATATCGGTTATGCATGGGGCTTTCATTTATTACAACATGGGGTTGGGGGGAGTAGCGGTACCACATAGGGGAGGGATTGCACTATATTTTGGAAGGGTTCATTACAAGGGTATTATGATACTTACACTGAACTTTGTCTTTAGTTATATAAGGGTTTTATAAAAATTCAAGAATGGCAGGTTTTAAACTGAAGTTGATTTACGTATTTGTGCCATGTCGCAGACAGCAAATCAAAGTGCATTTCATATTTTTGCGACCATGAGCTTTTTTGGGGGGGGGGGTGGGGGGGGGGGGGGGGGGGTGGGTGGGTGGGTGTGGAGGGGTAGATAGATAGATAGAGGAGGGATAGATAGATAGGGGAGGGATATGGTTGGGGGGGGGGGGGGGGGGTGGGAGGGTGGGTCGATTTGGAGGGGGGAAGTAAAATGCACAGCCATATCAGATTTATCATGCATGATTATTTTTTTTAGGTTTGCCTTTTGTGTTTGGTGTTTCTAATAAACAGAAACCGTATTCAATGGTTCTTGAATTTTATGGCATTGGTGACGAAACTGTAACTCTAGCTGAAGGAGCTAAAGTAAATTTATTAAAGGATCAAAATAACTGGGCAGAAAGTCTTTGGCATTGCACAAAAGCTATTGCCTATCTACACGACAGACTGTATATACATTGTGATATCAAAGGTGACAATATTGTTTTTAATGCTGTGGATGGAAAGAACCTACCGATATTAATTGATTTTGGAAAGATGAAAAAGGTTAGTGATGCCAAAAAGTACAGCCTATCAATTAATGAGCAAGAGAAATACAGACTACGTCATAAGCATATAGCACCAGAGATAGTAAGGGGAACTCACCCTCATTCTACGGCAAGTGATGTATATGCTTTTGGACTGGTGATATCACTTATATGTCACTATAATAAATATGAGGACCTGAGATGTATAGCAGTGCAGTGTATTCATGGAACCCCACGTAGAAGACCAGTGATAGAAGAAATTATTTCACAGCTTTTTAAAATTTTTAATTAGGTTATACATATATATTATATATATTCTGGCCACCTCAAAATATCAATATATCAATCAATATATCGGGTGCATTATGGGTAATTAAATAATACTATTTTGAGTTTCCTAACTTATTAAATGAAGCAAAATTTACAAACAACGAAGTAAGACTAAAATAAACATTATACTAAATATTTTTACCAACTTTGCTGGCGTTAACCCGCTTTAAGGGGAATTTTCGATATTTAACTACCCATAATGCACCCGATATATTGATATTTCGTGGCGGCCAGAATTTTTGCAAATGACTGTATATGGATGTATTTATTTATTTATTTATTTATTACACAAATAAATATTGCCTTGTAAAAAGACTAATTAATTTAGGGTTTCCAGTAAATATGATGCAAGCTAATATATATATACACCTGTTATCAAAAAACGTTGTCCATTTACAAAATACAAAATAGTAAATAGTAGAAAGGAATTAATCAGAGAAGCGAAAGAAATTCAATCACGCGGAACTCTGACTCATTGTTTCTCTAATTAATTCCTTTCTACTATTTACTATTTTGTATTTTGTAAATGGACAACGTTTTTGAAAACAGGTGTAAATGAATACTTATAAAATAAATTAACTTTCATTTACATTGTGCATGTACATAATAAACAAGGACATAAATACCGTATATGAAATTTTTGTTAGCTGCATGCACTCTTTTTTAATATTTTCAGGCAAAATGTTTCACCAGAGGGCTTATGACATACCGTTGTTCACCAATTTCGTTTTTGACTGTTGCATAAGAACATTTTGCTGAAATTCTTTGTACTGGAAGAAATCTTGAAGATCCCCCGGGAAAAGTATTATTTTTACAAAAAACCTGCAGAGGATTCAAATTGGTATAAAATGTATCATTTGATGGTTGATACCATGTAACACATGCAAAAATATATTTATTGTAATTATCCCCATCTGTAATTAGTGAATGTGTGAAAAAATAATCAACTGTTCCAAATGTTGAAGTGTATACTTGGGTGATATTTCCATCATTGCTGGGCCAGGATGCCAGTATTCCACATGATCTACTGCTTCGATGGGACATTTGTGAGCCAAAGTCAAGACCATAAATGTTGATTGTACTGTACTTGTTTACGGATCTGCTGAGATGTTCTTGTGAAATGTCTTTGTTAGGGAACATAACTTGATATACTTGTAAAAGAACTAAAATGTCTTCATCAACAAAAACAGCTTGCCTATAACTTGTAGGTAGTGATATTGGAGCAATGTTCAACCAATTTATATCATACAGAGGTAGTTTCATATCCATTTCATAATATTCCAGTCGAGCGAGGAATGATGAACTTGAATTACTATTTATTTGATCTTCTGACAAACCCTGGATTGATGAGGTAATGTCATTGAACATAGGTTTAAATTCGTCAGGCAAAGAAATTCTCTCCAGGAATTTTGAGGTGCATAGCTTTCTCATTAATTGTAATTCCACAGATATGTTGTTTGTCACAATGCTTCCAATAATACCATTATATCGTTCAAAGCTAAAACACCAAAAACTTTGTATAGGCCCATAGTCAGCAATAACTTCCCTGAGGTGGCAATGAAGATGCATATTTGGTGTTATAGCTTTGCCTCCATATAGTGATTGAAACTCTTTACAGAATTTCAAGAGTAGGCCATCTCCTTTTATTATATCTGCTTCAGTAATTATAGGTTTACACAAATACCTGCAAGCCAAAGTGAATGTCTGCCAGCATCTTAAATGTTTATTTTCAATTATGTCTTTCAAAGCAAAAAGTGAATATATTATTGTCCAGTTCTTCCACTGTTCAGCAGTAAATGATCCATAATTTGCAGAAATGTTTTTAGGGAGTCTACCAAGATGTGGAGGAACATCTACTTCTTGTATTCGAGAATCAATTTTTCTCAGTTGTGGAGCAGTTAAAATGCCTTCATTGACCCAAAGCTTAAAAACATATTTTTAGCTGTACCTAGGAATAAATTGTGCATAGGGTCTATGGCACAAAACCTTATGACATCAAAGTACTCAAGGTCTAAAAGAGATGAATAATGAGTGATGCCATGCTTTTTTGATAGTTCTTTTGCTGCAACTTTTGTTTTACAGTTCCTGATTTGTTTGGCATATTTTCTGTGATTTTCATTGGTTCTTTTTTCCCAGCTGTTTCGTTCAAAACCAGAATAGTCCCTTTTCTCTCCAAAATTACCTGGAAACTTCTTGAGACATCTGGAACATCCTAGCACAGCACTGTGTCCTTTAATCCCACATAGTTTTCTTGAGGCCGGAATATCTGAGGAAGTACACAGTACTGCTGCTCTAAATTTGAGGGGGATGCGTGATAAACTGTTCTTTAGATAGACTCCAGACCATAAGGCTTTAAGCTCAATAATAGCAGGTTTTAGGAATTCATTCAACTTTGGTTCGTGGCCCATCGATGGAATTATTCCTACCACAATTACATTTTCCCACTTAAATCTTTCAGAGCGAGGTAAATTTAATAGTACAAGGTACAACACACCAACAGAATAGTCTTTTCTTCTTTTCATAGGCTGGAAAAAGTCAAAGTTCAACATGAGTCCATAATTCCTTGGAGCATCTAAGTAATCTTTTCCTTTATATTTCTTAAATGTTTTCCAAAGCTGGCCATCATGTATATCTGCCATTATTGTACCAGGACGTTGATAATTCTCCATTCCTCACATTTTTCAGGAAATCCACTTTTTCTCAATAATTCCTCCAAAGGGTTAATTATGCCATTGTAGCAGTAATAGTGTAAAGGATAAAATTTCACGGAATTATTTTGGAGTGTAATTTTTCTTACGAGTGGGCTGCCACATGGTTGGATTCTTCCTCTTAAATAGGATGTGCTAGTGCAATGCTTTCCCACTTGATGACCATTTATATACGTTAGACATTCATCATATTTGTAGCATTTTGTACACTTTGGACAAACAACAAACTTTGTAAAGTTATCCCTGTCTAAATTCATATATTGTCTTACCATATACAAAGAACAAGGAAATGCTGCTATTAGATCTGTAAGGAGATCATTTGAAATGTGAAGGTTTAGAGCCTTTAAGAATTGAAGGAAAAATCTTAACAACCATATAAGGCCATTGTCACTTAGATGACAGTAACTTTGCCAAATTAGGAGAAAATATAGTGACCATTTCAACAGTGAATGAGCCAGGTGAAATCTTCTCCTCTTTGGTTTGGGCTCTGGCAAGGGAGGTGGTGTCTCAATATCTTGGTTGACTATGGCTTCAGGAACATCATCCCAAACTTCATCTATGTCTGAATCGCTGTATTCACTTTCCTCCTTGTTACTGCTATCTGTATCTTCAAGGTCACTGTCTACATAAGTGACTCTTTCAGCCTGAAAATTACAGTAGAATATGTGCACCACATTAGTCAAGAATACCTGACGATAGTACTAACTGATTTATGTTACCTTAATTGTATATATATACAGCAATATGCAGAAATTCTGATCCCTTTGACTAAAACACACATATATCAAAGACCTACCCCCCCCCCCCCCCCATCTCTCCCTCTCACTCTCTTTCCCTCTCACATTCTCTTTTCTGTACTACTCTCTCAAATTTCCTTTCTCTCTATTATACCTCTCTCAGCTCTCGTTCTTTCTCTCTCTCTCATTTATTCACTCTCTCTCTCTCTCTCTCTCATTCACACATTATTTTTCTCTCTCTTATCCCTTCGCTTTGTGAAAATCAATTTTACAATGGTCCAGGCACCTTCCCTACCAGTCCACCCTCCCATGTCCTTTTTTTTTTAAGTTACGTGAATCCGATTCTCTGTTTCATCATTCTCGGGTTATCATACTATTCGATATTAAAATTAACAATTAAAAGCTACTCTGATTACACGTAGTAATACTGATACGTATTGAAAAAGAATAAATAGGAATTATGGACTGAGTGAACACTTACTAATGTCTCTGAATTTGCTTCACATTGGGCTCCAGGTGTTTCTAATTCTCGATGTAGATAATCTGAAGTTTAAAACAGTGTCAGGTCAATAACTACTGTCCCCACGTGTACAGACGATCGAATAAGTAAGGGATTAATTATAAATACTCGAAATAAATAATTTAAATCATACCTTCTGATACCGACGTTGATATATCGGCAGACTCGTCTTCAGACGATGACGATGTAGTATCTTCTGGAACTCTAACATTCCTACTAACAGCTGTGGCATACGGAGAGAACAAGTTCATATGGCGTCTATAAGTTGATTCGGAAACCTTCTCATTGCAGTGATGACAATACATATACCCAGAAGGAATATAATCCATAGTGACTTGTTACAAAACTTCGCTATACATTCTATAATGTTAATACCAGGAGGTACCCAAAACAACGAAAAAGAATGCTCTGTTAGCAGTTACGCGGCTCAACTAACTTGATTGCTCAATTCCATCAGCTAAGAAGTATCATTCTTTTTAGCGTAATTTCCGGTTATAATTGCGTAAAATAAGCAACCAAACAGATTATTTACATTGGTATTTCCGCTTATTATCATTGACGCGGTTGTCAAGGACGCACAAACGGATATATATTTATCTACTGATAATAAGAAGCTAAGACTACAGTTATTACTGCATGGCTAGCCTAAAGATTTTTCCCAATAAAAATATACGTTGTGTTGGCTTTACTTTGTGGGACAACTGAATCTAATCTATAACCCATACTTCATTCTAATTTATTCCGGCTTCAATTCTTTTCTCTAGATCTCTTTAGTTGGGTAGAATCCTTTATCATTTATTCTAGCGATCCAATCCTACACGAGCTTACATGGTGAGATTAATTTAAATTTTACAAATACTGATAGTCTTTGGGTGAGGAGTGATTATCACATAAAACAATCTGTGTCATGGTTTTGGTACAAACGCTTCCAACTCCATCAAAGAACATGATATGATTTATTTACACTCGTCATTGGATTAAATACATCGAATTAATAGCAATATCTCATTAGGCTAACGTTCAAGTATGGGTTATATATATATTATAGACTTGTTTTAGTTGTTCCACAATGTACCTTTGCTTACCTTTAATGACGTATTAAAGAATAATAAATCCAAATTCATCTTTACATACATTTATCACCGATAATGAAATGATATTAAACCCCAGTGATCCTTTACACACCATGAATATAATACTGTTAAACATGATTAAAGGTTAAGGTGCATTTACGTTACTTTATCGCATCATTAAAGACAAGTAAACGCGAGGTCCATTTAATCATCTTTAATTTTTGATTAAAGGTGTATAAGATGCCTTTAAAAAGTTTACTCTCCTGAATAAAGGAGTGTAAATATATTTTTTCGCCCTGTGCGCCTTTTTGTAATGGACAATGATCCCTCACAAAATAGTATTCTTGCTAAGTCGGAATTAATCAAACAAAACGCTGAACTGTGGGTTATACCACCTAGATCACCTGATATAAACGCTATTGAAAATGTGTTTCATTTAGTTAAGAAACGTTTGATGTCAGATGCCATAACCTACAATATTACGAAGGAATCATTTCTTGAATTTAAAGAACGAGTAGTACAAACACTCCTTTCTTTCGATAAAGAATTGATAAACAACACGATTGATAGCCTACCACGCAGAATGGATGCTATAATAAAGGGGAAAGGTTGCAGAACCAAATATTAACGTAAAAAAGTATTGCATTTGATTGTTCTCCAACGATTCTCCAACGGTTCTCCATTTATTTTTGGTCTTTTAATGAGTCCGTGTAAACGCTTTGAGATTACTTTACCCTTAAAAGTATTAAGTAGAAACATGCCAACAACTTGAAGCTTTGAAAGTTTTAAAATTAAACAACCCTGTCGTGGTAAAAAAGGTTCTCCGCTAAACCGATATATGAAAAATAATGTTTATTGTTTTAATTTTGTGATTTTGCGGAGAATCGTTCGAAAATGTATAAAATATCGGACATAGAAACTAATATCCGAAACAGTTGTAACGTTCTAATAACTGTGAACATAGAAACCATAGTTGCAGGTTGTTTTGTTCAGGTGGTTATGAATTTTGGTGCATTTATTGATGGAGAATCGTGGGGGAGAACCGTTGGGCTCCCTGTGTTAATTCTCCATACCAACGATATAGTGCAGTGGTTTTCGCTTCGTTTACATGCACTTTTCATGCAGTCATGGTAATTATATGCGTTAAAAACTCTTTCTGTATATCTGTCATTCAGACACTCTGTCTGTCTGTCTGTCATGTCAATCTGTCTGTCTGTATGTATGTCTGTCTGTCTGTCATGTCAATCTGTCTGTCTGTATGTATGTCTGTCTGTCTGTCTGTCACTCAGTCAGTCAGTCAGACAGGCATTCAGGCAGACAGACAGACGGTAAGTCAATCAGAAATCCAGACACACACACACAGACAGACAGTCAGTCATGACAAAGGAAAATATGTGAATATATACTTAATCCGTTTTGTAAGACAGAATAAGCTCGGCGAAGCATCTCTCACATGGCTTTAGTGTCTTCTGTTCGTGTTGAGGTATTTGGCTTCGGAAATGGAAATGGCACCATCGGACACTCATCATTTCACTGTTAACGAAGTCAATACTGCCTCCTTTCATATACATTAGCGGTGAATCTGCGGTAGCAAAAAATGGTGTGTCTTTCTCAAACACTAGGTCTTGCTGCATGAAGCTCTTTGGGGCTGCAAGATGCATGGTGTCACCCTCAAGCATTTGGAGAAAGTCCGACCATGCAATTATGGAAGCACTCCATCTGAAGTCATTCAGCAGTATCACTTCGGCCTGTTCTGCCCCGACCCACGCAAAACTACCGGTTGCTGGATTCACAAATGCTATATAAATGCTCTTCAACGGGGCAAGCATGAATGTCTTACCGGAGTTTGCAGGGCCATATATGTAGATGTTGCGATATTTACCACGCCCAAGCTTGAGTGCCTGGTACATTGCATTAAAATAAGTCGATGCCTCAATGCCATTTCGATCTAATAATTGCAGTGCACACTCTTGCCAACTTTTATTACAGCCTTCAGCGCAAGGGTCGTTGAGCTTTTCTTCCAGCAACTGAATCCTTGACTTTCTCAATCGGGATTGCGTTTTCTCAGCTGTAGCGAATTCATGAGCAAGTTTTAAGGCGTCGTCTACGACTTTACTTCCCCTATTGGCAATAAATTCTGGTAGATCGGTTTTTCCTTCGCGTTCTTGTGAGGAAGCCAGTGCCATTAACTCCAATCGACTTTTTATTCCGTTCTTTCTGATTACTTGAGTCACCTCGTAGACACTGAGTCTTTTCTTTCGTCTCCTGATTTTCTTTTTACTTTTGCTTGCGGCCGCTGTCTTTCGGGTTGCTGTTGCCTCTGTAGTTCGGGGGATATCTCTCAGAATAGGATGGTCAGGTGAATGTAGTGCTTCGGTGTCCTCTTTCACGCAGTATCGATACGCGCTGTAGTAATTAGTGTGAGAATCACTAAGTTCACCTTGATATTGTAATGACTATCCAAGAAATTCCTCACGGAGACCCAACGGCATTTCTTATCAAGCTTCAGCGCCATGTGATAATGATATTGGCTACCGGCAGCATTCTCTGACTCTGTGGAATGCTTCTCCCTCGCGACTACCCACTGTACAACTTGGCATGTACTTACAGTATTCCAAGAGTTGACTATAGCATTAGCGAAGCTCTCCCTTGTCCCAAACAACTCCATATTAGATCTGCTATATGTAACTAGATATATTGCTCGTTGCGACACATGGGAGCGGCCATGTTGATTCACAAGCACTCAAGGCATTATGGGTCGTGATTGTCCCCACCCCCCTCCCCCTCCCCTCGAGGCACAAACCTACTCTATCAACGACGTAAATTATCCCAACATAACCAAAACAAAATAACAGCTTAGTGAATACGACTTTTTTAACGTTTTTGGGTACATGTACATATATGTTCAAAATCATTACCAAAGCACAATCGTTGCCAAAATGTCTTGGCACGCTTGACTATTTTGAGTAAAAAACAGTGATTTTCATTCCTAACCCTTTTGGAGGCACTCCCCCCCCCCCCCCCCCCCCCCCCCCCCCCCCCCTCAAGCAATGTTGCTGCAAACTGACAGATTATGACGTCAGACCTCAAACGAAACATTTCCACCCAACTTTGCCCGAGGGGGGGAGGGGGGAGGGCAGCCAAGGGAAATGGGGTTGTATGCCAGTAGTCCTGCACACTTCTGAACATACTAGAAAACGGCAAGTCGTGCCAACCATTTTGGCAACGATTGTAGGTTCCGGAGGTAGCTCATGGCCGCCATGCCCACCGACTGATACACAAAGGGGGAGTTTTTTCCAACCAAATGGCAGGGTGGTGTTCACGTACCACCAGCCTTCCCACTCAAAACCGACGTATGTCTGTGAGTCTTCCGTCATGTGGGACCCCGAATAGACAAATCTTGGGACTTGAGCCAACTTGTCCAGAGAAAACGGAGTGTCAACCATCCACAAGTTGAGATATCGTGCGTCAATACAAAGACGCCGCTTGCTCGGCTCGACAGTCAATGGCAGTACCAACCAAGGTGGCTCAACTATTCCTACCTCGCCCCAGACTCTCACAGCACCTGTTAATAACCGAGATGTGATAGACTCCCTGACAAATTCTTGAAAACCGTTACAAGAAGGGTGATTTGGAAACTGTCTCCTCGGTGGTAGTGTACTATCATAGTACACACCCTTGAATTTCCCTTTAAAAGGGCGGCTAAAATCAAGGATGTTCACTTGATTGCAAATATATCCCTGAATGGTCTCACGATCTTTATGATCTGACAATATTTTCTCCCATTCCTCGCTATGATTATGGAGCTCTCCAGCGATGAACATCTCTGGATCACGAAATAAAATGCCCCTTATCGACGCTTGTTGATCCCCTGATACCACTCTTTGCATATCACACCATACATCGCCTAATTCGTCAATCTTCCCTAAACCTGGGCATGGGTTTCCGTCCGACACTACCCACTGCACTTTTCTTGCTTGCGCAACTTGTTCCACTTCATAAGGACAATATCCCTTCCTATTACCATCAACCAGTTTTACCTGGAAATAGCATCAAACAAGAAAAGGAAAAATAAATCTAAAAATAGACCCAAACTTTGAAATATCGGCACCAAAAACCCCACCCAGGCTTAGAGAAAATGACTGCCAATTTGCCCGAAGATCGGAGCAACAAGGGCTGCCTTTATAGACATACGCTTGCGGAGTCAACTCCCAGGCCTAGTTATGAAATGAAAAGAAAAAGGCATAAAATAACAAAAAGAAGGAACACCCGGGACAGCAATGTGTACAATCTTTATTAGATATACAAATCATATACAAACAAATCAATCACACGAATATATCAGTGTGAGCAAAATACAAGAATATGTGAATAATATTCATGTTTTCTTCACAGTACACAAACGTGCCATGTGGCCCGACTGGCCACATGAAAAACACCTGACAGCACTTCGATTCCTCCCACCAGCTCTCTGGGCTTGACGGCGCCTGTAAAAGGTCTGCTGTCCACCATAGGCCACATTTCTCCTAACAGATGTTGAGTTCTTCATAGCCTTGTCAACCACTTTAGCCACTTCAGCCTCTTCTTTCGAAGCAACCAGCTTAGTCAGTATCGATCGCAGCGCTGACTGGACTGATTAGGGGACGGCATTGCCGCAAGATAACATTGAATCTGCCGGAGCGGGCGTCGTTCTTGTCTTGAGCCACATTAACGACTTGCTCCAAGGCCGCCAAAACCGCATATGGATCGAAAAGTCCAGCCGGATGAGCGATCAACTGCTGCAAACTAGCGATGGCATTATCTACCAGCGTTATATTCGCGGAATCCTTTAGCTCTTTCATTTCTCTCTGAAGCTTTTGGATTACAGACTCTTACAACAAACGGATAGGATGTTCAATTACCATTACGAATATGAACTAAACACATATCAAATAAATCTAAGTGTTTCTCACATCCCCAACTTTCCAATTCTGACTCTAAGCAAAAAATTGCTCAAGCATGCATGTTGGACTAGTCCCAACTCGGCTGCACTATTCTTGGCTCACACACTGAGACGCATGTCTCTCAAGATTCACACAAATACAGCCAGCTACTGATCTCTGGGGTCACACAAATGCAAACACACCCAACTTCTGTACTTATGGTCACACCGACACACCCAACCCAAGGACTGGTCCCTGGGCCAGTCACAGACACACCCATGTACTGGTCTCTAGCGTCACACAGACACACCCCACTTCTTTTCTCTGGGGTCACATACACCCATGTACTGTTCTCTGGGGACACATACACCCAGCTTCTTTTCTCTGGGGACACATACACCCAGCTTCTTTTCTCTGTGGTCACATTCACACAGCTTCTTTTCTCTGGGAACACATACACCCCGCTTCTTTCCTCTGTGGTCACATTCACACAACTTCTTTTCTCTGGGGACACATACAGCCAGCTTCTTTTCTCTGTGGTCACATTCACACAGCTTCTTTTCTCTGGGGACACATACACCCAGCTTCTTTTCTCTGTGGTCACATTCACACAGCTTCTTTTCTCTGGGGACACATACACCCAGCTTTTCTCTGTGGTCACATTCACACAGCTTCTTTTCTCTGGGGACACATACACCCAGCTTCTTTTTCCTGAAATCATACAAGCCAGTTATGAAACAAATCAAACTAGATCAATAAAAGGTTAATTAAACGCTAAAATTCCATGAATTATGTAGTAAAGTAAACACAAAATAGAACAATGCCCTGGCATTCACTTACAATGAAAGATCCCGAACAAGTAATTAACGCGAGTGTCGACTCCCAGTGGACGTGAACAACCCCGCGTCCGAAAAACCCCACGCTCTCGAATGAACAAATTTCGCAACTAAGAATGGCATACTAGCCAAATCTAAAAGAACCTGAACGTTAAAATTCGAACTGCGTGTACGACGCTAACCGATAAGTAAACGCCCCAACAGACAAACTCCCCAAGATTAAATATCTTGGAGAGTCACAACTAATCAAACTAGTCAAAGAAAAAATACTTAAACAAACCTGCAATTGCTCTCCACCTTGAGAATCTGGGTTCAAAGAGCTTGCAGTTCCTGAAACATTGGAAGGCGTTTGTCCACTTGAGACGTTGGAAACGGTTGACGTTCCTGAAGCCTGATCCGAGACCGTTGGCGTAACGTTCGTTGACTCTCCAGAAACTTCAACCTCTCGTTCTGAATTTTGACGACTGATCGTCAAAGGATCATCTGTAGGCAAGATAGGCTGCACGGCCTGTCGTACAACCACTGAAGGAATCAGTGATGGAGGCCGTGCTGCCTGAGCATTAACTTCGCGACTTCCACTCGCCATCTCAATCTTGGTGAACTGACACATTTGCATAATTAATTCTACCTTGTATACTGCTTATTACGTCATCGCACGGGATAATGAATATTCATGAAGTATGAATAGCAGCCGACGTTTCTAGCGATAGCTTATACAGGGGACGAAACAACAATTCTTAGCTTCAAATTGGTCACGATCTTTCAATTTTAGTCTGCTTTAGGGTATTGATTTTCAAGCTTAGGTCTGAGATAGGGTACGAAAATTTTCCGTTTTTAGGTCTGGGATAGGGTAAGGTTTTTAGGATCATGGCGGCACACCCCTCCCAAAAAATGGCAGAGTACTCGACCCCCAACCCCCATACAACCCCCTTCCCCCTTCCCGCCTCCCCCCCGGAGGGGGGAGCTACAAACCAAATAAACAATCAAACACGGCTTGAATACGCGCTTTCGAACTTCATGAGTTGTGAGATCTTGCACAATGGAGCTGTTAAAGAAAGCTGCACGCTTTTTTACATTATCAACTATAATTTGCATGCCTACGGTCTAAAAGTGTACATTTGCATATTTAGTGTTCTTATGCGGAATAACTCTATTGTGTATGTGGAGCCGATATACTTCATACTTTGAATTACATCAGCTCCACGTGCACAATAATCTTTCGTCTTTCGTGCACACAAAACGAATATATGATGAGACACGTGACATTTATTGTAGTGTTAATCTCTTTTTAGTGGGACAACGTTAATGACATTTACTGTATATATCTATGTATTAATATATGTTGCATGATACACCATTTTGAGAGAATAATTTTAATTATTCAAAGCCAAGGTCCAGCCTGGGGCATCATCTGGTGCCTGCCTCAAGGATGCTGGACCTCGCCTTCTCTCCATAAGTATGGACTGGCCCTTTTGGGTTCTCTTTCGGGACACCCTTTTGTCCAGCTTATGGAGAATATTGGTGAGTTCAGGACTTCTCCAAGGAAGCATTTTGAGAACAAATATCTTCTGGCCTCTTGGTGGTGCATCCGTCTCACTGCCAGAGCTATCTCCCTCTTGTTCTCGATCAGATGAATCAGACATTGATTCGTCTGATGACATAAGGGCATTACAAAGGACTTCATTAATCTTTTCTTTGGATTCATCAGGAATTGATGTGGAGTTCTTTAATGCTTTGACTCTTTGCAACCGTTTCTGAAAACAGCAACAATAACATTAGAATGTATACATCCATGATGATTATTTGACGGAATTGCATACTATTGGCAGCGCAGATGCTTGACTGTATTTAAAAAATATATGCGATATAGTGTGGGCTCTGATTGACTGCGTACATCTTGCGTGAGTATTTATAACAGAGAACAGAGAGACGGTCACAAGAATACAGTCAAAATATTTTATAAAAGTAATATGAAATGATCAATTATTGCTACATGTTAATAATTTAAATTGTTTGAGGCTTGTTTATAGGTTAGGTACAGGGTCTTTTGGTGGTAACTTATGTGTCTGGGATAGTTTTAAAGGATTTAACCAAAAGGAAGTACAGTAGATTTTGAAAGTAAAGCAATGTCCTGAACAATTTAAACCAGTGGACCAAATTATCCACAACATACATGTATATATAATACACCTATTCCAAATATCGTTGTCCGGGCCGAAAGCAACAAGCAAGAAGCTGACGACCGCAAAGGACTTTGGGAATCTCCTAATTAATTTTATTTATCCGTGGTACTTGAGAAGTTATCCCTATGAGCGTTGAATAGCAATCATTTGGAACTATTCGGCCATTTGAAAATGTATGTTGTTAAATTGTCTACGGATGAATAAATGAATAAGGAAAAAGTCCCAATGCCCTTTGCGGGCGTCAGCGTGTTGCTTTCAGTGGGGACAACGATTTTTGGAATAGATGTATAAGACATTGAACTCAGTGTTGTAGGTGAACTTAACTTACAGTGTTCATTCTGCTCCTTGATCTTTGAGACTTCAAGTAAGTCTTGTTGGTTTTATTTTTGTCTTGAAATGGGTCCTTATTGCAGCTGAAATTTAATAAAAATTTAAAATACAATTTAAATAAAGATCTCAACCTACATATATATGTAGATAATGAAGAATGCAACACTTATAATATGTATTTAGTTACATCATGTACAGGCCTGTCATCTACAGGTGCCAAGTTGTTATTCAGTTTTCAAAGTTCAAAATATAACATACTTCTCAATAGTGCAACTGGAAATCCTTTCTCGGTGCTCTTTACCCCTTGTGAAATGGCATTATTCACAAATGAATTTTCAAATGTTTTAATCATATAATTATGTTAATTTAAACCTGTATCATTTAGTGTCCCCAATATTAGTGGAGCACTTGTGCTCTGCAATTAGCTCTGACACTCAAATAAAGTTTATTAATATTATTATTAAATTATTATTATCAGAGTTGGATATAGTCTCCTTTGCAGCCATTCTTAGTGTCAGTCTGAAATCCCTAAGAATGGCTGCAAAGCAGACTAAGGTTGGATATTCAAGGACTGAAAGTATTTGAATCAAGTAATATTTGGTTGTTTATATACATGTACCCTTTCAATGACTTGTTACAGCACCTATATTGAAAGCTACAAATGCCGTACCTTTGCTCAAAATCCCAAAGTTTCACTCCATCGTTCTCATTCGCTGCTGTATCCTCCATTTCTTTATAAACAGCTCTTACAGATTCCTGCATGTGAACAAAATATTTCCATAGTTTTAGTTACAATGCCAAAACTTTTGTTTATAAAAAAACTTGGATTAATATAAGCTTACATCATTGAATCAACTGACAAAAATGGATAAACTACTAGTACTAATGCTAGCATTTAATACACATAAGTAAGTTTATGTCGAATCCCATGATTATTTCAAAGCTTATAAGTTGCACAGGGCTGCGCATTTTTTAAATAATATTAAAACAAAATCAGCAATGAAGTATTTATTGTTCCTTACTACCAACATGACCGCTAGCGGAAGCCGTCAGGACTGTATGCAAATTGTCAGAAAAGGCGCGATATTAATCAAACAAATCGAAGGTCCATGCCGTTTCATGTGGTTTGCATGGGTTTGTTGTGTGACCAACTTAGATGTCTCAACTTACTGTCAGTTTAAGTGGCAAGCGATCCTTCTTCGCTTTATCAGTGGAATCCTCATTGTTGGACGTGGACAACAATGTCAATAATCTCTCATTGATCTCTCTGTTCTGTGATGAAAGACTCCAGCCTGGCCGAACTGTTGGTGCTCTCATTGCTCTCCTCGACATTTGACTGATTTGTGTTTTCTTCGTCGATTGGGGTTACCAGGATGGCTGGAAAAGGAGAAGCACTATTCGAACTACTGGCAGTTGGAGTAACACTAACAGGAATAGGCAGTCGACGGCAACTCGTTCCGCTGGCAATGGCGTCGGTAGTCTGTAGGGTCTGTCGATTTTCAGTCTGTTGTTGGCGATCGTTGGGTGTCGATCTTGCTGTTCTCGTTCTAGATTTGTTACCTCGAGCCATTTTACTTAGAGGAAAAGGATTTTGAGCCAGTAATATCACTAATATCACGCACACAAGTCGCTGTGAAAGAGGCCGAAAACTCGTGAACTTAGGTTTTGAATTCACCTCTGTTTACTTTTCTCGCTTCACTGATTGGTCAACACAATTCGATAGAGACTGAGGCGAGTCCAAAGGACAAAAATTCCATATTAGTAGAGACATAACCACAGACCAAATCATCGAAGGCTCAAATAATAATCATAAATCGCGGGAATTTGAGCATCTTTCGTTTAGATAAATATAAAACCAAATTATGGAGAGAAAGCGACGACTTTGTGGTCACTGCAATGAATATGTGCATCATAGAACATACAGATTACATCATTCATTGTATTATGACAAAAAGAAAGATAAATGGCAGCGTTTTGGAGTTCAATTTTCCTCTTCTGACGACAACTCAGACATTGACATCGATTGTGCTGTAGATTCTGATAATGATCAATCTTTATGATTTATCTTTATCAGCCTGCTTGTGGACAATCGTCAAAATTATCCTCTGAAGACGGTTGTCAAGAGATAAACAAATGTTTGTATTATACTTATTATGATTCTTCGTCTGTTTAATAAATTAAAGGGGCATGGTCACGCTATTTTAAGTCATTTTTTAGTTTTTACAAAATACAAAATTACCTATTAAGCTTACCTTTGAATTGAAGGAAACCTCAAAATAACATTTTGCAGAAGAACACCAAAGATGTAATAATGAACCAAAAAGGAACGAGAATGGTTGAGGAATGAAAATATTAACATGGATTACAAATGACAAACTTGAAAAGTATATATAAATTATTATTATTAATATTATTATTTGGCTGCACTAATTAATGATCAGTCCCAATAAATAAATTAAATATAACTTAGCTAAAGCTACATATCCATGTAAGTCTTACCACCCCCTCCACCCATCCCCCCTGTCTTAACGTCCACCTATTGGTTGGCATAATTTATGCACTTTCGATTAGGCTAGATATTTTCAGCCATACATGATTTTCAGGCGCTATAAATATGAGCTCATTTTGATTGACTGAGAAAGACATTACTCAGTAAAATCACAATGGCATATCGAATATGTCGATGGCCCCTCAAAATGTTTATCAGTTTAATTTTGTTGTATGCTGAAAAGGACATGTTTTAAATATTTTGATAATAGGAGCAGTTGTTGAAGGACTGGAAGAAGAAGATGTTAGACTTACAGGACACATTGCTGTCGAAAGTCAAGTTGAAGACTGGATGTATATGGAGAGGCCACCAAATTATGAAATTAATAATTCAGAAATGTGGAACTTGAGTGAAGACGATGTAAATCTGGACTTCACTGAGGAACAAAATGAGAGGCCATCTACTCTTTATCGTGATGTGAGAGAAGAACACAGTGCAGATCATCAACTGGTTAATGATATTTTTGTGTATTTGGTCATCTTATTGTTGCATCTCAGACAACGCCATGGATATTCTGGTTAGCTTCATAAGTGCTGTTTTCAAATCCCTTCGTTCAATTTTCCCTGCAATGGCTGGTTTTGCCTTTCTATTTCCAAAGTCACTCAACCTACTCAAAAGTAAACTTGGTTTGAACAAAGATCAGTTTGTAAAGTTTGTTGTTTGCCCTAAATGTGACAGTCTTTATGAATTTGATGACTGCTATATGGAAAGACTTGGAAGAACAGAAATTAGAACTTGTCCATTTGTAAACCAAAAAAATCATCGGCAGTTATTTCGACAGACTCCCTGTGGTGAACCTCTTTTAAAAGAAGTGCTCCTTAAGAGCGATACTCCGTAAATATCGGACATAGCGCGGACAAGCAGGTTCACCGATTTGGCTAATCTTTTGCATGTAATCTTGGTTGGGGACCCTTATCACGAAATGGGTATTATTAGGTTGAAATTTATTTTCCCTGGGAAATTACGCTCGAGGGCAGTTTTCAGCTATTCTGACACCAAGACAAGGACGCATTAAGGGCGATATTTGGCCGTCTACGCCGACTTCGTGCTTAAATTTTCAGAAACATGCTTACAATCCGAGAAATGTACAGCCTTTCTTCTTTCTGATGCAATAATAAAACAAGTAAAAAAGTTAAAGAAAGGCGTCGACCTGGGGGATGAATGTCGGTAGATTTTCGGCTTTTCAAGATAGTCGAAAATACCGTAAATTCAGAAGCCTATATCTGTGATAATACGTCGAATTAAGATCCGTAGTAAGTTTCTACAATACGTTCTAGCTTAGGTTGACAGGTACAGAAAAGATGGAGGTGGCATCTTTTAATGCGCGTCGACACGGCTTCGTAGAATACTCTAAGGTGTACCATGGTTGTGCTGAATATGCTAATTAGTAGTTTTGTCAAATTCACGTTAGGTCGTTCAAAATTTGAAAAACACTTGATAAAGCCATAACATTTCGTTTTCTTTTTACAAAGAAATGTAAAATTTGATAATTTTATTTCCCCCCCCCCCCCCTGATTTTGTTCGCCACTAACATGCCGCGCGAGAATTGCTCATTATGCATAATAAGCATCAGTACTGAAATCGACAACTTGAAGTTTGCGTCAGTACGACTAGATCGCACACGAGTTTCAATGCTTCAGGTGAGTGCTGGAATATCTATTATGATCATTCTGTTTCTTGTTTTATTCGTTTTATATGTTGTTCGATGCATACTTCAAATAAAGCATTGAAATTTGTAGTGACGGTATTATTGATATCCTGCTTACCTAAGTACTATACTATCGAATTCACTGACATTGTTTACATGTAAAAGTGCGGCTTTACGAAGATTGTAGGAAATCCTTGTGGAACTTATTACCCAGAAGACTCTGAATGTGTGTCGATTCAGATCTAGAGCTGTCAAAAGGAAGTAAACTCGCACTTAGAACTACTGCATGCGATGGCCGAGACTGTTTTGTGAAAAGCAGTTGATTTTCGCCAGAGCAGGTAAATTACAACATGACACATTTAATTTCAGTGCAGTTTTAGATCATCTTCTCGCTCGAATTTCATGCATTATGAATCTTAAGCCGCGGCACACGGGCGACTTTATTGAATCGCAAGTACACGAGTGTGGTTACGCGTGCAACAAATCTTGCGATTTGGTTTCAAGAATATATGTGACTCGTGTTACATGGGCGATTTTTATCGCGCGCTTGCATTGCTTGTGTCGCCGCGGCTTTCAGCAACTTGCTAAGTGTTTTATTATATACAGCTATTTCAAAAAAAAGTTGAAAACTGAATACTGCATACTGAATAGTGCATTCCAAGACCAAAAGGCATTGCGGGCCTCGTTATTTTGAAATAAAAAGTAAATATACAGCGATTTGTTCGCCATATGGAGCTAGTATATTGTTTCTGATGGAATACACAAAAAATAAAATAAATTATTATTATTTATATTGCTTTAGACAATATTACAAGAGTCCCAAAATGCATTTCGGTCTTGGAATACACTATATTCAGTATCAACGTTTTTTGAAATAGCTGTATATTTTAAATAGCTTTTATGACGAAATTGTAAGAAAAAAAACAGTAAACCCATGATTTTTGTTTTAGGCATCTTTGACTGGAGTGATGATTATGATAGCATAACCATTTGTCCTCGTCATAGAGGTGATTATGGCATAAGATGGAGAACCGTGAAAACAAGATGTACTATCCCACCCTCCCTCAGTGGACATACAGGTGGTGTCCCACCCAAAGGAACAAGGGGCGTGACTATAATGCATTCCAAAATAGTATACAAGAGAACAGGAATTATCATTCCAATAGGATCGCATAAGTATTAAACATAACAAATATGAAAATATCTTCTTGTTAGCTAAGGCTCGGAGTACTAGCTAACTGTCTCTCCTATACTGCGGATACTTGTGCATCTATTTGATGTTTAGCAGTTATCAGGCATACCTCCCTCAACGTTAATGGACCAATTCGTGACTTTTATCTATAGTATATTCTCTGTAATTTAGCTTTTATATATTTATATTTTAGGTATGAATAATGCGCATTTGATTATATACATATGTTAAAGTTGCGCTTTATAAATATGAAATATTATTATTATTATTATTATTATTATTATTATTATTATTAATGTATGTGCTAAAGGTCGATTTCTTTGTTTCGCCAATGAACGGTAATTCACGCTTCCTGCCACAGGTTTTGTCTCCGATCAGTGCAGCTATCCTGTCCACCCCAAGCGAGGAGGCCGATAGCTATGGAAGACTGGAATTAGCAACTCCAAGCACACCATTAATTCGTAAGCCACAAAAGAGAGAAACTCAATAGTTGCTCTTACAGTTTTAATTAGTAATATGCCGCCCGTGACAACGGATCTCAATGTCTGCAGTACAACGGAATGAACGCAAAGGAGGTATATTGCTTCTGCATGTGACGTTGTCACTGCGGTGCTGCAAACGTTATCACCATCTAACCCAGGAGAGCTCTGGAAGGCAATCAGCAACTCTGACAGACCAAGATGGCGAAGATGGCGTTTTGGAAAGATGATTTAAAACTGTCATTATGCGCATATATGAAGAATATCATTGTTATATGATAACGCCATACATGTTATCTCTTTACCAATAGGTACACATCACAACATCTTCACAAGTGCCTGATCACTGTAGCCAGTTCGCACTGAGTGATTCCTCAGAGACCTCCTTTACAGTTAAATGTAGCCACACTCGTGACATGCGCTGTAAACGCTGTGATGATCTAAAGGCTGTGCTGAGTGACATCGAAACAGCAATAACTGCGACGGACTTTCAGTCAGTAAGCGACAAAGATGACACTCTATTCGCTTGCCAGGAGGACAAGGCTTGTATCCAGAACTGGAAGTCACACCTGCTGCGAATTGTTAACCAAGACAGAGCGCGAATAGATGTAATCGAGCGCCTTGAGGAGGATAGCGCCCTACTAGTGCAGGATTGGGCTATGAAATGTTTACCCCGACAATATCGAGAATCACAGGGGGAATGGTTCGCCAAGAGGCCTGTCCTGGCATATCACCGTGGCAACCACCAAGAAGGAGAACTCCTTACAGACACAGTCATTCATGCACGTTGTAGATGAGTGCAGTCACAACCCGGAGATCACCCGTGTCTTTTATAGACAAGATAACGCCGGTTGTTATAATTCTGTAAATACAATTCTTGCACTACCAATCATCAGTAACAGAATTGGTGTTAGAGTTGAACGGATGGCTTTTTCTGATACTCAGGGGGGCAAAGGCCCTTGTGACAGACCTGCCGCTACACTCAAGAACCACGTACGTGCATATACAAATGAAGGTCACAACGTCTGCTCTGTCCAAGAGCTCAAACATGCTCTGCTGTCCTACGGAGGGATACCGGGTGTCGGGGTTGCTATGCTGACCAATCCGCATGCCAGTAAAGTGGATAGAAAAATCTCAGCAATTAGCAAACTGAATAATTTTCTGTTCATCGATGACAAGTCAGTGAAGGTGTGGAGGGCGTACGGAGTTGGTGAAATCACCTCCTCCAAGCTTGTTCGCCTGTTCCAATAAAGGCTGTACCCGATCATTTCAGCGTTATAGTTCTATGGTAAATCACGTATCATACGGAAAGTGCAAGTACAAGGAGGAAAGAGAAACACTCTTGGATAAAGCCTTCCACTCAGAAGAATAGACTCGGCAGCGATATGCATGCATGCAGGTGGTTCCAATTGTGAGTTTAAATTGTTAGAAAAAAATCAAATGTCACGGGTTCTGAGTTGTATAAGAAGCATACTGTCTTCCACTGATCTAGATTATTGACCACATTTCAGAATCTACATGAAATCTTTTGAAGTCCAAAGTATTCTGTTAATGCCAACTTTATGCTTCAAAGTGAAAACAAATATAGAGTAAAAATAAGGCTTAATGATTCTCATTTTTGAAAGGCTGCAGTATTTATCAGACGAGTAAACAATGTCAGTGAATTCGATAGTATAGTATTTAGGTATTTTAAAAAGTAGGATATCAATAATACCGTCACTACAAATTTCAATGCTTTTTGCATCGAACAACATATAAAACGAATAAAACAAGAAACAGAATGATCATAATAGATATTCCAGCACTCACCTGAAGCATTGGAACTCGTGTGCGATCTAGTCGTACTGACGCAAACTTCAAGTTGTCGATTTCAGTACTGATGCATATTATGCATAATGAGCAATTCTCGCGTGGCATGTTAGTGGCGAACAAAACCAGGGAAAAAAAAAAAAAATTATCAAATTTTACATTTCTTTGTAAAAAGAAGACGAAATGTTATAGCTTTATCAAGTGTTTTTTCATATTTTGAACGACCTAACGTGAATTTGACAAAGTACCTAATTAGCATATTCAGCACAACCATGGTACACCTTAGAGTATTCTACGAAGCCGTGTCGGCGCGCATTAAAAGATGCCACCTCCATCTTTTCTGTACCTGTCAACCTAAGCTAGAACGTATTGTAGAAACTTTATACGGATCTTAATTCGACGTATCATCACAGATATAGGCTTCTGAATTTACGGTATTTTCGAATATCTTGAAAAGCCGAAAATCTACCGACATTCATCCCCCAGGTCGACGCCTTTCTTTAACTTTTTTACTTGTTTTATTATTGCATCCGAAAGAAGAAAGGCTGTACATGTCTCGGATTGTAAGCATGTTACTGAAAATTTAAGCACGAAGTCGGCGTAGACGGCCAATTATCGCCCTTAATGCGTCCTTGTCTTGGTATCAGAATAGCTGAAAACTGCCCTCGAGCGTAATTTCCCAGGGAAAAGAATGATAAAAAGATACTATATCCATTTAAAGTGTATTGCTACAACAGTGTCATAGATATTGTAAAGCGATTAATTGAAAGACCAAACTTTGTTGCCAATTGTGAGCTATGGAGAAAGAGAAATGTACCACAAGGCTTTCTAGCTGACATTTTTGATGATCAAGTCTGGAAGGATTTTATGTATATTGGAGGAAAGTCATTTTTGTCAGAACCCTGCAACTATGCCTTTATGTTAAATGTTGATTCAAACATTCCCTCTACAGTGTTGGAGACATATATATGGTAGTTATGAATTTGCCAAGAGAGTTAAGATTCAAACCTGAAAATGTAATGCTGGTGGGTGTAATACCTGGTCCTCATGAACCAAGGCTGACAATTAACACTTATCTCAGACCACTTCTAACTGAACTTAATACACTGTGGCAAGGAATACAGTGTAAGCTTCCAGGTAGTGACAGCTTCAAAACAATTCATGCTGCATTGCTATGCATTGGATGTGATATTCCTGCTGCCAGAAAAGTGTGTGGATTCACCAGCCATGCATCTTGTCATTGATGTTCAAAGTGCGAGAAAATTTTTCCTGGTAATGTGTCTGACAGGATTGATTTTTCTGGTTTTGATCCTTGTCCACCTAGAACAAATGAGGAACATCGACGACAGGCTGAAGATATTCTGAATCAGACATCATTAACTGATAAAGCACAAAAGGAGCAGCAGTATGGCACTAGATTTACTGAGTTAATGATGTTACCATACTTTGATTGTGTAAGGTTTCATATCATTGATCCCATGCACAATCTATTTACTGGTACAGCTAAACACATCATGAAAAATATATGGCTGGATAATTCTTCCCCAGTTATTGATAAGAAAATACTTGAACAGATCCAGAAGAAAATTGACAAAGTTACAGTTTCTTCAAGTGTTGGCCGCTTACCGAAGAAGATTCTAAATAGCTATGGTGGGTTCACAGCTGATCAGTGGAAGGCGTGGACTATCATATATTCAATCTTTGCTCTTTGGGATTTCTTGCCTGAGAAAGATTTAGAAGTGTGGCGTCATTTTGTTTTGGCTTGCAGAATTATATGTACCCCTATCATATCTGAAACTAGAGCAAGATTGGGACACATGTACCTTCTGAACTTTTGCACAAGGTTTGAAGAATTGTATGGAAAGAACAAAGTGACTCCTAATATGCATTTGCACACTCACATCCTCCAGTGCATATTAAACTATGGACCAGTCTATTCATTTTGGCTCTTTAGTTTTGAGAGTTATAATGGCATACTTGGAGAATATTCCACAAATCAGCGATCTGTTGAGATTCAGATAATGAGAAAATTTCTGTCAGAACAGTATGTCAAGGCCCTTCCTCTGCCAACAGCTTTCAGTAACTTTTTTGGACCTATTGTGAATAAAATGACACCAATCAACACAGGAACTCTCCAGTTAGAATCGTGTGATAACTCATCAAGTTAGTTATAGAACAAAGTCTACTCTCAGTTGGTCCTGTTAGAAAGGGATTGTGCTGGACAATTTTAGATCAGACACATTTTATCAATTGCCTACCACCCATGTTTAAGCATAGGATTGCCTTTGACTCTCTTCCATATCTCAAGGAGTCATACCAAGCCTTCTTGGTCAATGTCAATGAGTCTTCTGTTACAATCCACTGTGAATTTATCTCAAGTATCAGTGTTGCTGGTGAGATGTTTGGATCATCTGGTACAAGAAAAGAAAGGTCTGGATTTATTTTGGCAGCATGGTGTGGTTTGAATGGACGGATCGACACCACTGGTACTAATGTTCGACCTGGGGTTGTACAGCACTTTATACGTCAGAATGTGCAAGTAGATGATCATTTTGAAACCTGCATCTTGGCAGAAGTAAGATGGTTTAAAGAACATCATAGTAGGCGTGCTTTGGGAGCACCAGTGGAATTGTGGTGCAGGGACCATTATGAAATGGAAGGACCAGCTGATTTATACCCTTGCAAAGAATTCATGCTAAATTTGTGCCTGCATTTCAAATACTTGAAAAGGAAAATGTTTTGGTGGTCTGTCCATTGCCACGCAAATTGCAATGCTGACGTTTTAATCTTGTAAATACAGTCAAACGTACTTTAAGTGGCCACACTCTATTCTCACTTGTATATTAGCAACATCGGAGTTGATGTTTGTGGGGCATTGTGGGACTGTTTTGAAGGACGCCCGACTCTTAGATGGGGTCGGTAGCTCTGCGCTTTTCATCTCCTTCCAGCTGCCAGGGAGCATACAGATTATGTTCAATACGGCGACATTGAAGTTTGTATATTGATATACCAAAGTTTGAAGTAAGTGAGTTTGGCACAGCACAATTACCGGTGTGTTTCCCAGTCATTTCTTTGTGTTTAACAGTAAATATACAGCAATAATTGTGCAATTAGGTATATGATTCTAAATCAATGTTGTAGTAGTTTTGCTGTTTATGCCCTAAGTCCTCCCTTCGAGACGAAGGGCTAGCCAAGCAGTATCAAGAAACAGTACTAACTAATTATTAGTGTACTAAACTAATGAAACAATAGAAAACAATAGATATTTAAAGTTAGTACTGTTTCATTATTATTATTTTATAATGAAAACATACAACGTTTTGGTGACATACTTGCACCATCTTCAGGTAGTAATAAAATATTTTACATGAACAAGAATAAGTACGATGTTAACAATGGCCATTGTTCTTAAGTATAAACAGTTTAATTGAGTCTGATTGGACATTGAGGACTGGACGCAATCCAGTCATTATTACTACCTGAAGATGGTGCAAGTATGTCGCCGAAACGTTGTATGCTTATATCCTTAGTTTTCATTATAAAAATCATTATCACAATCTTTGTTAGTTAGATTATTATTATTTTTATTATTAATACATGTATACAGAGGTGACACTTAGCAGCAAATCAGTGTTAAAATTTAGACACCTATTCCCAACTGGGCACATCTACAGTAATAAATTGAAATCTTCATGACAACCCAGCTTTATTAACTTGTCAAGAGTATTATACTGGTATTACACTTTTGAGTTTGTCTTGTGAACCAATTTTTTTCACAACCCATTTATTTATTTATTACATTAAATTGAAAGGTTACACTGTTATACAGTCAACTCTCTCTAATCTGGAAACCAGCTCTTGGGACCAACTAATTTATAGCAAATCAGTATACCAAGAACCACACAAAAGTGTATGATATGTATTAGGTAGGTGCCCATCTTAGAAGGGTGTCTGTCTAGAGAAAGTTGACTGTAGTTACTAACTTATAGCTCTGGTTTCTTTTTAACAAATGAATTTCAGATAACATGAATAGTAAGAAAAGTATATAAAATGGCAATAGCCTGTGTTCTGGCCTAGAAACAACACCACCAGCAATGCAGGTTGCTAAGAAACAACGATATGCCTGGTTCAATTGTCGAATTTATAACATGTACCAAATACATTCGAAACAATGGATTATAATGAGGAGGTCTTGTTTGATGTAATTAGGTTTGGCACATGTGAAGTTTGATGTTTGAATCACTGGCCTTACTGTTAATAATTTTGATTATTTATGGTAGAGTGATTCCAATAAACCTGGGCACTACTAATTAGCTGTCAGTGTTTATTAGATGCAAAGAAACAAAAGAAAACAAGAGTGAGTTTCTAATAGTGTGTATTGGTGTAGTTAGTAATGCCAAGGTTTATTGGGATCACTCTAATAAAATATGTATAATTAATACATGTAACTATGACTCCAGAATCATGGAAACTTTAACAAATGAAGCACGGCAATCCCATGTTTTTACTTTGAAGCATTTCTTTACTATTGTCTTAAAGGGGCACTGTCACCGTGCGACCGGAGGCCTGGGCCGAGTATCTAATTTGAAAAAAATTGGCAAAGTTTTTCAAAGTCCCGAGAGGTAGACAGCCATCGACTTCATCTGTAAATATTTACAACGTCCTTGTACTCTAGAAGATTATACTTGTTCAGTTATTTAGACTAATTGTTATTTGGTATTTTCAAGTAGTTATTTTTGGTTTGAAGTCCAAATTTATACGTTTTTTATTTAATCGGCGAGAACGATGGCTTCTCTCATGGCGCCCGCCGGCAAGGTAGTGGTTGATACGAATGTATTCAAGCGACAAGCTTATACATGTTAGCCGTTTACTGGGAAGATAAAATACGGTTATTACACAGATTCTGAGTTCGCTAGACATCTAGCTCTGGAGGGTTCAAAGGAGGTAGGAAAGTAAGCCGAACGTTTGACACCAAACTGACTTCACTCGAATTATTATGTTCTCAAAGAAAGAACTTACAAGTCTATAAATTAAAATATTTGTACTGAATGCAAACATGTCCCGACTACTATAGAACTTTTGCTATTTTTAGACTTGATAGGTCTGATAGGTCTGTCAATATATAATCAGTTATCTGTCCCTTTCCTCGCTGTTGTACTTGTAGCAGCAATTTGAACATCGCGATCGAGCATCGGTCGTAATTCGGGCTTTATTTGCTTATTTGACTAGTCGATACTGCACAAATCGGAGAAATAAATATTTGCAGTTTGCATGAACAGCCTGGAGTTTATTTGGCAATTACACGGGTCACTTGTCTATAAAAGCAAGCTGAAGTCAGTCAATGTCTAGTACAAATTTATGATTTATCATCAGAAACCATCATCGATACTTCAGCAAAGAGTCTGGATAGCCTTCTATGACCTTCTATAACTATCATTACTTCGATTTAAACCTTATATTTCGCAAACGACAACCATTTTTTAGCGATTTACAAAAATATCCTCACCGTAAATCACTGTCAACAAACGAATGTAAGCATATGCTAATTAGGAAAAAAAGGTCGTTACTGCGCAGACTCACCGGCTGACAATGCCCCTTTAAGCTTGGGTGATGTTTGACACAATGTTGTGAATATATGAACAGGAGGGACTTTTGTGTGCGCATGCGTCGCCACAGTCAGATGAATACAAGATGTACTCGACACAAGTTGTTTGGTTCCAATGTTTACAGTTTTTGCGGACGTATTACGAGAATTGTATGTACTAAACACGCAGAAATGAATTCTTAATGCTATCTTTGTGCCTTAAAGTTATTTCATTGATCGAAATATTAGAATATTATGCCTTTATTTGATATCAAATTCCTGTATTTTTGCTGTGCTAAATACTCTATTTTGGACAACATGGCGGCCAGCTGACATTGGAGTAAACAGTTTGTCGACGTTGCAAGCTCAGTCGCGAAGAAGAGTAAGGGAAAGTAAATACATTTAGTCAATTCTTATACATATTGAATGTATATTATTATATTTTAGCTTTCATCAACACCAAATCAACTTCAAATAAACGAAGATAAACTTGGGTATGATGTCTGGAATACTCAATTATCCCAATTTTTAAAGTTAGTTATCTCGAAATTGAGCCGAAATCTCCACAATATCCACAACATAATTCATTAAAGTCATGTTTCCTGTTTTGAAAAATTCCAGTAACTTCTCTGGGAAAAATCGCTCGGTCGAAGATTTTCGACAATATCTTCGTCATAATTTGTAGAACGTGAATTAATCGTCAACACATTTATTATGGTATTCGTTTTATGGTAGGGCCTCTTCTGTCAGTGTTGCAATGTTCTTGTAATATTCCCATCCAAGGTCATGTTTTTAGATATTATGCTGAGATCGGTCAAAGTGTAAACATTTTATTGAAGTGTAAAGTTTGCATAAATATCATTACTCAAAAATATACATTTTTTGCATATAGCTTGAAATCCAGCCCAAAACTCCACAAAATTTTTACCATTTCATAGAACTATGTACCATATGCTTTCAGTATATGTTATTGAGATTGTTGGAAAAAATCGCCAGAAGAGATAAAATTACAGTTTTTCATGATAACAACAAAAATATCTTCATGGAAAGGTCGGGGAAGACATCTAAATTGTTTTCAAATTCGACGAAACTTTGTACAGGTATAGTAAATAAATACCACAAGACACCAGGACAGTTTCAAGACTGTTGTTACAGTATTTATAGAAAAACAAATTAAGTTATAATCCACAAAATTCCAGCTTGGGCTTCCTGTGCCGTTCAATATCAAACAAAATACGAATTTTGTGAATAGCCAGTGTGCAGTGAAAAGCCAGAATTAAATTAACATTTGACTATATTAAGCCTTTTTGTCGAACTCTGATGATCAAAATAGCAACAGAATAAAATATTGCGTTATTATTACTATAATCGGTTTTTGTGCTTCCGAAATTACGCTTTTATGGTCCAGCGGTTAAGCGCATGCTCATGCAAATTTCCCTCCTGTTATGGCACACTAAATAGCCAAAGGAATATATATCACTGTAGATTGATTGCTTGTGGCTTCCATCAACAATCTCTGGGGCAATATGCTTGTACCGCTTTTGATAAATCATTTGTTCTTCTGGTTTTATGTGCTTCACAATTCCATTTTCTCTTTTACAGCTCTTTCCAAAGTCAACTAAAACTGGAATGAAGTGACAATTGTTTTCATAAATGACAACATTGTCAGTTGTGTAAATCATTGTGTAAATATCCACAACTGTGAACGTGATCAATTCCCTTAGCAAGGCGGTTTATGAGACTGTGCCACTGTTCTGTACTTAGAGGAATTCTGTGTTCACCTTTGCATAGTGAATACAATGAGACTGATTCATTTTGAAGGGCATAAAATTGCATGACAATTTTAAATGGTTCCTTATCAACACTGACACCCAGAAGTGTTGGAATGCTTTCATGGCTTTTTAAATTGAGTAAAATCTTTGCTTCGTGTATTGTTGCTCTTCTTAGCTCAGCCTCTGTGTGAATAAAGTCTGATTCCTCACTCAACCTCTTTAAACATTTAACAGCTACACAGCTGCCCTTGTAGTTACAGAGTTTCACTGTTCCAAAAACACCTGAACCAATAATATTATCACTGGTACATGTACTTGATTCAAAGTTAAGAATGAATCTGGAAGGCCAGCAGTAGGTTTAAGTACTTGATTTCCAAGCGCTCTGTCCTTTTCACAGCGTTCTGCCTTCCATTCTTTATAATACTTATTTGCAACACGTTCTGCTAGTTTCCTGCTACATCACAGAGTCTGTTTTTTAGTTCTTGGTTTGATTCATTTTCACTTTTCAATTTCACACCACAGTATATGCTCTTTTGTTCCTTTCCTTTTCGTTTTCTCGTTGTCCTCTTGAAAACACTGAGTACTGCAGATCCTTGCTCATTGTAGCTGATGTTTCCAAACTCTGAAACAAGCTCCTCTCTGATGACATCCGTGAAAACACAATCACTATGGTGGATATCTTTGCATTCAAATTCTTCAAACTTTTCAGACAACCTAAAATAAGTTGACAAAGAATATGTTAATAATTAAGTTTAGCTACTTAAGGGAACTGGTTTATTTTATAACAGGCCATGCTTCCAAAAAAATAAGATTTTTTAAAACATATGCTTAAATAATAATAATAATTGATTTAATAATAATTGATTTACTTAAGCTTAAGTTATATTGCGCAGTTACTAAGCTAAAAAAAATCAACTGCGCACTACCAACTATATATAGGCATTCACATTTCTATTTTTCTTCAACTAATTCTACTCTGATTGACACAGTACTTCATAAACTCGGTAGACCAGCTGACATCTGACCTCCGATCAGCTACAAACAATGGGTATTAAAACCGGTAAACTTCACTATTTTCAATGCGCTTTTCGTTCATTTCTACTTAGTATAAAAACAACTTACCGTTTAACCATTAATTGAGAACGATTTGAAGCTGTTGAGGTTAGTTTGACTTCTGTTCTTTCCATTATTTGGCATTCTCCATGATTCTGCAAAACGGCGCGACACTTTGTTGACCACAAAGCACCTTGTGCCGTGGACAAACGTACACGGCCCGTGACCCTTTGCATGCTTTCAAACTGTTTGAACTGGATGATTTTCAGAATGACTTTCAGTTTGTGAGACTTTAAATTTTTAGCCGGTGAACCAGTATATAGGCCAGGCTTTATGTGGAGTACGAGTTTAACACCTAGATATACACAAACTAAAATTCAGACTTCACTGAATTTGCTAGGAATTACTGAACGAAGCAGACAGGATTGATCTAATAAGTCATTTCAATCCGCGGACCGATATTTTAGCTTGGCTTTATACAAATACGTTACGCGGGTTAAAGTGAATATGACCAGCTATATAGATATAACTAAATTTGCTTCTCCATGTAAAATATTAAGTGGAAATATATAAAGAATATATTACGTTCCCCCGAAAATGTAAAGAAAGTATAACACGAATATGACCATTTGATTCAGATTCACATAACATTTGGTTTCGAGCAATTATCATAATAGTACCATAGTGTGAAACTGTGAAGAATATTACATTTGTATACCCTTGAATAGACATTTGATTCAATTTTGGTTCATATTTGCTACTGGATCAAATATCATATCCGTACCATATTTGCACATAGTGTGAATCTGATGCAAATATGGCTCGACATCTTCACATCATATTTGCACCAATGGTGAATCCATTATTTCATGCAGTGGTGGATAAGGAAGCCCTCTGTAATCTAATTATTTACAGAAATCAGGTAGCAACTGGAAGATCAATGATTTTCCATGGCCAGTTGGCAATATGGCGAACGTGTCTCTTCGGTTGATGACAGCAAATAGTGCTTTTCTTTGCTCCTCAGTCAATGCTTTGATGTTTTCGAAGCGTTCCTGCAGTATCAACTGCACGATTTCATTGAACAGTTCCTCAAAAACTAGATTCATCAGCACGATAGCAGTGGATCAACTCGATAAAACTTATACTATTCCCTCAAACTTAACTCTCAAGATTATACTTAGCCCTTACCAGAAGAATCGTCAAATCATTCCACTCCCCTCTCCCTAAGGACAACAATTCTAACCAATCACAGATTGTTTTGTTAACCAGCCAATCAGTGATCTTGAACAAAAACATATCAATCTGTAATTCTATTGGTGCGGTCTGATCAATCAATATACTGCTTCCTACCAGAGGGTTGGCTCGCTGCTTCGCAGCACGTTTCTCGTTTCTCGCCGCTTCGCGGCTCGTCAGCTCTTCAAAGCCAATCCTCTGGGAACCAGGGTAAGCTTTTAAGCTTAAAAATAGGACTAACTACAGAATACCCCAAGCTGTCTCAGTCCCTGAAGCTACGTGCCTACGCTTGAAATCAAAGAGCCTAAGTCTGATGATAGAGTTGTGTGTGTACCTATAACTACTGGTGTTGTGCCTACGCCTATGCTTGAACTGAAAAATGAATGTGTACCTATCTTTTATAGTAGAACGAGACTAGTGATGCTGTGTCTACGCGCCCACGCTTTAAATTATTGTTGTTATTATTATTATTATTATTATTATTATTAAATCAACGTGTACTTGTTTTAATATTGTGTAGACGCGTAGCCACTTCAGGACGGCCTTCAATATGCAGGGTATTCTGTAGTTAAATAAGCCCTTAAATAATTGTAAGCCCTTTGAAGTTCACCAGGTTCTTTTATAGTTATAATGCGTAAGAGCTTAACTTGTATTTTTTTTATTTTCAAATTCTAAATAGACTCCTTCCCTTAATTAATCCATTTTGGCTATTACTTATGAAGGTAAGCTTAATATTTCATATTTAAGTAAGTTACAGTTGGACACAACATTCATATGTATAAGCATATTTGGCATTGACTTTATTGACATGGGGTGGCTCTTAAAAGAGCCGTTGTTTTGTATTGGTTACTTGCTTTGACCTCAATAATGTTCTCTTGTTGTTGCCAGACTTAAAATTGTGTCAAGCAAATTCTGCTTTCTTGATCTGCCATTTATGTTCCTCCCAAGTTTTTCCAATATCGAAACTAATTCTACAACTTTCATTTTCTTCATTTGTTTTATCGAATGTTCTATGATGATCTTTTCCACTGTATTTACATCTGGTTGGACAGTGGAAATACGCGGCACTTTAGCAGCCCTGCCTGCTTTCCACCATCCAACCAAAATGTAGAATTCCTTTTAGTGTATTGCCGTGGATCTCTTCTATAATCACTTAGAGATTCCTGTCGTTTCTCAACGAGTAGGAGATTGGTGGCTGCATCCCATCGATTGATCTTTCTGTGGAAGTATCGCGGGAAGTCGTCGTTCTTTTTCTCTACACCTGAAATTACATGATAAACAAACATAAAGTAAAACTTTTCTTAATTTGCATGGTGTTTTGTTCACTGTGAAATTAATGTGCATTAGTAATATTTTATAAACAAATATTGAAGACTAGTTAAATAGGTAATTTATAGTTCTGTTTCAGTTACCTTGCCCACTGAATATTCTGATGCTTCCATGCAGTCGTAGCGTATTTGGAACATGATAGATCATGTTGTACATGTATGGAGTTATTATCACCTTTTGCTTATACCCAGGCCCTCTCCCAGACATGCCATTCATTGTCTTGCCCCATTTTTGGGCCGCTATCAAAACATATAACTTGATTTTAACATTATTAACCTTTTTCTTTTCATAGTGATATACCAGTATTGATTTGTTAGTCTCCTGAACTTCTGCACAGTAGACACATAATCCAGCTATGTACATGTGTATCATATTCTACAAACCTTTTCTTCAAAATCATCCACTTTATGCTTATCAAAATCCTCTTCTTTCAGCAATAACATAATTTCTTGGAAGTCCTAAATTTAACAGTAAAAATATGAATATAGTAATAATATATGAATCTGGACTCTCGGGGATCAGCCGACATTGGATTACTGGCAGTACATGTATAAAGTTCGTACCAGTGAGTAATCTACAATGTACATGTAGATAATATAGATAATAGCTAAAATTATACAATAGTTAAAGTGTGATATTTTAAGGGTGACGTACAGCCCACAACTTTCTGGTGTTCTCAACTTTTTCTCCTGGTAACAATTTATCAAAATGGGCAGGGAGGTTGGTTCTTCAGAAGGTGCCTTTTCTCTCCACCCGATATTTAAAACATCTGTACTTGATACTGGTGCGGGAGTATTTAGTTCCAAAGTAGTCTTTAAAAACCACACAGGTTGGAAAGTGGTCACTCAGGCCTATTTTAGCGGTAAACATGTGGTCAATTAGTGTGGAGGAATTTGATGTTATTTTTGTAGGTTCCTTTATAAGTTGATGCAATTGAAAGTTCTCAGTTATCTCAAGCCAGGATTTGCTATGAGGACTATTTACCATTAAATCCATGTTAAAGTCTCCCATAATAGTAAGTTCACAGCCCTCGACATAAGCATTGGTAATTTGGGATTCAAATTTTTCTAGCCATAATGGTACGTCATAATCTGGATTTCGAGTAATTCACAGCAAGTGTGCAGTGCGTTTCGGTGGACAAAGTTGGATCCAAACTGATTCAATATCTTGAGATTCTAGATATTTTCTTCTGCAGTATGGGGTATCTATGTGAATATAGACTATAATACCGCCACCTCCTTGTTTATTGACTGGTAATTTCTTTTCTGCACGATCCATTCTTTCTATTTTGTATCCTGGAATTTTCACGTGTGAAGTTTTGAAGTTGTATTCAGCCAAGACTCAGTTATACCAAGAATATGGGTTTCTTTACCCGTATTATTTAGTAAAAATCTTAGTTCGTCGAGTTTAATATTGTTTTGATGTGGAGCAATACTGTTTAAGTTCCAATGAGTAACTTTCAAGCCGCTTGGTAAGTCGCTACATAAAGTCGTTTTGTTGTTGTCAGGACGGTTGTAGTCCGGACCAGGATTTGGCTCAATATCCATGTGGATAGTGAGGTTGAAGTCAGGTTCTCTGCCAGGGAGCTTGAGACTTGTAATTCCGCGTTTAGTTGCTTTAAATTATGGATAAGTAAATCGAGTGAAACCAAACTTCCGTGACGAAGGAGCTCCAACAGTAATTTGATGATGTCTCCCAGCGGCGCAGTATACATTGTGTTGGTGCGTTGGTACACTTTTTTGAACGCGTCGATTGTGGCGATAATTTTAATGTTGTAATCGGTGACACACGGTACACGATATACGGTTCCTATGAAAGACGTACGAATACAGGAAATTACAAAGTATTCTGCAAAACTATATATATAAATGTCAAATAAACGAACGGAAAATACTTACAAAACGATGTGTAGCATATCGGTAGAGATTCAATTTTCGGTGGTCGCGGTGAACGTTTGAATGATTACATATACACATACGGAAAACTATAAACTGCTTACAATACTCAAGGGACAGGACGCACACGGGACAATGCAACGAAATTAAACGACACTAAATAAACAACGTTGATTTGGCACTAACATTAGCCCCACCTATAAGGGGAGTGCACGACTCTTATACCTAATTACTTAATAATAAAGTTAGCTGGCAATGTTCACTAAATTGACTGTTCAGTTCAGGTCATAATAAATCATAATCTTCAAGTGTTCATTATTGTATTAAGTGTTCAATTGTTCCATTTTGCTGTTCGCAGTCAGGGGGTACTTTCCAGCAGTAGTACTAGCTTGGTAATTGGTCGTTCCAAAGTCGAAGTGGTGATCTTTACTGTCGCCGAGCGTACCAAACCCTTGGAGTCCGTCTTCACTTTGGTTTCTTGGCCTAGTATTTTCTTGAATGATGAGTACGATATCTCCTATACTGAAATTTCTCTTGGCGCTGTTCCACTTGGACCTTGGCTGTAGACTTTGAATGTACTCTTTCTTCCATCTTCTCCAAAATAAGTTGGCCAGGTATTGTACTCTTTTCCAACGTTTACGCAGATATACATCTTCTCTCTGAAATACACCTGCTGGTGGCATCACTACTTTCGACTTCATGGTTAATATATGATTAGGTGTTAGAGGATTCAAGTCTTGAGGGTCGCTTGATGGGAATGTCAATGGGCGACTGTTAACAATGTTTTCTGCTTCGGTCAATAGTGTGCGCAATGACTCGTCATCAATAGCATGGCCAAATTCATGCATTAGAGATTTCAATATGGAGCGGATTGTACGAATTTGGCGCTCCCAGGCTCCGCCCATATGGGAAGCGGCAGGGGGGTTTCTTTTCAACTTGATAATCCAGTCGGCATCCAACTTTGTGGACAGATGATCTTGTATCTTTTTGTGATTCATTTCTTGGAAGGCCAACTTAAGTTCTTTTTCTGCTCCTACGAGGTTGGTACCTTGATCAGAATAGATTTCTCTTACTGGTCCTCTTCTTGCCACAAGGCGCCTCAATGCATTTAGAAACGTGTCGGTCTCTAGAGAATTCGTTGTTTCGATATGGACTGCTCTGCTAGATAGACAGGTAAAGATTACTCCATATCTCTTCACTTGTTTCCGTCTTTAACAAGAAACGGTCCAAAGAGGTCTACTCCACAATACGTAAAAGGTGCGTCGGGAGTAATTCTGCTCTTGGGAAGATCAGCCATCTTTTGATTACTACTAACAGCTCGGTACCTTCTGCATTTGACACATTTTGTGATGTAGCTCCTCACAGCTGAGTTGGCGTTTACTATCCAATACTTTGCTCTCAGCTCACTCAGAGTGACTCCTCTGCCACCATGAGCGACCTTTTCGTGTGCATGGCGTACGATAAGAGTTGTCACGTGGCATTTCCTCGGGAGGATCACAGGATGCTTGAAATCTTCAGTAAAATCGTCTGAGTCCACCAACACGAATTAATCCATCTTCGTCGACGACTGGATCCAGCTTGTACAATGAACTTGTTCTTTTTAACTCTGTCTTCTTTTTCTTGAGCATTGATCTGGTATTGCAGAATTGTTCTTCTCTGATAGTTTTTAATGTAGCGATTTCCATTGCGAAGCTGACTTCTTGAACAATCTTTATGATAACTGTTTCTGCTTTCTCTGTTTCTTTGACTGTAATTGGCCTTGGTTCTCTAGTTGTGTTACGTGTAATGTCATCTTGATTACGGTTGAGGCGAAGTATTCTGGCGACTACACTTTTAAGACGTTGCCAGTCTGAGAAGGAGTTGAATCGTTCCAGAATGGTTGATTTTTCTTCCATGATGGTAGAGTGCACTGTTGACGTCTTTACTTCTGGGTCATTTTGGATACTTTCGTCCATGTCAATAGTAAGTACTGGCCATTCGTTCTCGGGTTTCCATAAGAAGTCGGGACCACTGATCCAGCGGTGCTGTCTGTTTAGGCTTTCGATCTCTAATCCACGCGATGCGTCATCTGCAGGATTGTCTTTACCAGGTACGAACCTCCATTGATCGGGGTCTGTTTTGTCTCGTATGGTCTGGACTCTGTTGGCGACGTAAGTTTGGTAGCGGTTTTGCTCATTGACGATGTACCTAATTACTGTGGTGCTGTCCGTCCAGTATGTTGGCTTTTCTACGTTGAGATCGAGTTCTTCGACGATCTTGTTGCCTAACTTTGAAGATACGACGGCTGCTGTGAGTTCGAGTCTGGGTATGGTGACAGACTTGATCGGTGCCAGACGCGCCTTTCCCATGAGAAAAGCACAATGGATTTCGCCATTGCTGTTAACTTGTCGTAGATAAGTTACTTGACCATATCCGGTCGAGCTGGCATCGGAAAAGCTGTGTACTTGTCTGTTGATGATAAGTCCAAAGTTTGCGGGCTTGAGGCATCTCTCCGTAGTAAATTTCTCGAGTGTTGGTAATTTAATTCTCCACCTTTCCCATTGATGGCTATACTCTTCAGAAATAGTGTCATCCCAGTCGGTATCACTTTTACAGAGCTCTTGCGAGATTCTCTTTGCTGGCAATAGGACAGGGGCTGCGAAGCCAAGTGGATCATATACTGAGCTGATTGTTGATAGTATACCTCGTCGCGTCAAGGGCATGTCCTTCAGAGTTATTTTGAAACCAAACAAGTCAGATTCTATATGCCATTGAACCCCTAGAGTACGTTCCACCGGAAGATTGTCAAAGCTGAGATCTATACCTTTCACTTCTTTAGAGCGCTCGTCTTCAGGGATGGTCTCCAGCACTCTTCTGCTGTTGCTCGAGATTTTTGTCAGATGAAATCCTCCCTCTTTGCATGGATGGATGGTGTCATGTACACGTTCTATAGCTTTCTTGTCTGATTCCTCTGAGCGTAGGCAGTCGTCAACGTAAAAGTTTCTTCTCAATACATCCGCGATTTCTTTACCAACTTGAGCTTCTGTCTCATCTGCGGTTCTTTGAACTGCAAAGTTTGCGCAACTAGGCGAGGAAACTGCGCCAAAAAGGTGTACGTTCATCTGATACTCCTCTAAATTCTGCGATAGATCTCCTTTAGGCCACCAGAGAAATCTCAAAAAGTCTCGATGTTCTTCGGAAACGCGAACTTGATGGAACACTCAATCAATCAATCTTTATTTCATAATAAATAAGTATTTACAATATTTCACACGACCTGCAGGTAGCAAAGCTAATCGAGGCAGGCCGTGTGAGTTTATATGTACGATATAATAATACCATATAATATATATATTGAAATAGAAAATAATGACGTTGGAAAATATATTAATAATTAATTAGGCTATAACACAATGTTGTGAGTACAACTAAAAGAAAGGAAAAATAAAGAAACTATATACATTGAGATACTAAATACTAGTGTTTAAGTTTTGATATTTTTAGTATTAATTTAGGGAGATCCAAGTAAGCATCCTCATGGATTCGATATCAGCTTGAAAGGCTACAGGCTCCTTGCGGAATCTTGTAAGTACTCCTACGAGTGAACTTGTTAAGTCTGGTCCTTGTAATAACTCGTTGTTTAACGATACTTCACCAAATCTTGCGCTGCAATCAAACACTACACGTATCTTTTCCGGTTTGTGTGGGTGATAAACCCCATGATGTGGAAGGTACCACGTCTTTCCTGCCTTGGCAGTGACTGTTGATGGAACTTTTTTTGCATAATCTTTGTCGAGGATGTATTCCATGAATTTCAGGTAGTCGGCGTACATCTTTTGGTCGTTCGTCAGCCTTTTCTTTAACCACATAGCTCCAGAAATGGCTTGTTCTTTGTTGTTCGGCATGAACACCTCATCTCTTCTGAAGGGGAGTGGCATGATGTAGTGACCATTTTCTTTCTTGATACCATCTCGGAGAATCTTCAGGAAATGATTGTCGTCTTGCGAATAGGCTAGCTCGGAGGTGTCTTTCCTTTCGCTGAATTCGAGATCCATCATGTTGTTTAGTGCTTTCGGTGTGATGACTTCCTTTGCACTGCTCACAAAGTGGACGTGGTGCGTCGACGGCTTGACAGTGGACGGTTCTTTGATGGCGACGCAGTTACAGTCGATTCTGTTGACTTGAACGGTATCCCGACAAGGTCCTACGACCGTCCATCCAGCAAACGTCAGAACAGCATAAGGGCCGTTACCTGGACATGGGACGACGTCTTTCGGCTCCATTGCCTTGGGGCAGTTAGTACCTATCAATAAACCAACTCTAGAGTCTTGTAGGCGGTCTGGAATGCAGTCAGCGATCTTTTTCAGGTGCTGCCAATTGCGGACCAACTCTCTTTGGGGTATATTGCTCTCAGAAGCGGGAATTTCATCTCGTGTAAAGGTTCTTGGCAGTTCGATCACTTGTTTATCATCTAGGTCAGAGACCTTGAGACCAGTGATTACCTTGGTGTCGTGTAACCAAGTTCTGGGTCTTTATACTGACATCCTTTGATCAGGTCTTTGGCTTCACCTTCTAAATATTGTTCCAGGTATCTTAGGCGGACCTCGTTAGACTGGACCTTGGATTCGATCTGCGACTCGAAATTGCTCATGAATGAACTATCCTCTCCTGATGAAGCTCCAGGAGAGGATAGAGTCGAATTCTCGCTACTTTGATAATGTCCACCTGGTACAGAACGATCTTCAAGTTGTAGACCAGCTTAACGACGAGTTAGAAGAAGAATACCAGTCATGGCTCTCTTGCTTAGACAACGAAGACGACGTATGCTACGCTCGTCAATGGTACGAAGAACGACACCATGGCATCGAAGCGTTTATTGTGTGCACTAATACTTTCAGATTTCATATTAAGTTCAGCACTTCTAGGATATCTGTAAGTATCTGATACGAGGGAACGAACTTTGGTAGCGACGGAAGACGGTATCGGGGATACTTGGATTGGAGGCGGCGTTGGCTGTACTCGTAGAGGTGTAGTTGGTTGTACTTCCCTTTTAGTGGTGAAAGGAGACATAGTGAAGTGAACATCTGGAAACCTTGTTAAGAACTTGTCTTTTCGCTCAGATGGTAAATATCTTGGGAGAGTCTGGCTCCGACGTTACTTGTGCCTTTGTCGTTAAGGTTATCTATTATCTGCGAGGGTAAGCGTGTTGGCATTGTTCCTGTAAGTGAGATGCTTCGTCCTTCTACTTCATTCGATGGCTATTTTTTCTTCGATCTCAAGTCTTTCCATTTGATTTCTTAGGGCTTGCTTTTTCTCCAGCATAGTAGATTGGGCTGTCAACTCTGCCAGTTTAGCTCTTTCGACGGCTCTACTGGATTGTCGTGTCGACACACTAAGACTCGCTTGTTCAGAGGGAGATCTTTCGAGTTGTTCTTCTATGTGGTCTTTGGCTATCGAAACCCAGTCTTTCATCCCAACAATAAACGCTTCGATGCCATGGTGTCGTTCTTCGTACCATTGACGAGCGTAGCATACGTCGTCTTCGTTGTCTAAGCAAGAGAGCCATGACTGGTATTCTTCTTCTAACTCGTCGTTAAGCTGGTCTACAACTTGAAGATCGTCCTGTACCAGGTGGACATTATCAAAGTAGCGAGAATTCGACTCTATCCTCTCCTGGAGCTTCTTCAGTTGAGATATTAAGGTTTTACATGATGCTTTTCTTCTTTCTGCGTTGTACGTTCTTCCTTTGGCGGTAAATGTAGTTTTTCATTGCCGTTGTGACATCGTTTTGAACGAAATGTTGGTGCGTTGGTACACTTTTTTGAACGCGTCGATCGTGGCGATAATTTTAATGTTATAATCAGTGACACACGGTACACGATATACGGTTCCTATGAAAGACGTACGAATACAGGAAATTACAAAGTATTCTGCAAAACTATATATGTAAATGTCAAATAAACGAACGGAAAATACTTACAAAACGATGTGTAACATATCGGTAGAGATTCAAATTTCGGTGGTCGCGGTGAACGTTTGAATGATTACATATGCACATACGGAAAACTATAAACTGCTTACAATACTCAAGGGACAGGACGCACACGGGACAATGCAACGAAATTAAACGACACTAAATAAACAACGTTGATTTGCCACTAACACATTGAATATGAGACAGGCCCAAGCACGGATCCTTGTGGAACACCGCAAGTTAACTCTCGACTTGACGATCTTACACCCTCTACACACACAAACGGACTACGATCCAACAAGTAAGAGCACAACCATGCAAGTGCCTTGCCTTATTATTATTATTATTATTAATTCGATAATAAAACGCACAGAACGGATATAATCCGTTAGAAGAGCCATTAGAAGAGCTGTGGTATCTGAAGATGGAATAGTTATCGATATTCTTGAGGAACATGTAACTCCAAGGTTGTAATAGACTAAAACAGGATAAAAGCAATAAAAAAGGTCGGAGCACAAGACATTACGGCTGCCATTACGGCCACAGGAAGCCCACAATACCCATATAGCATTTTAGCCGATCGCAGTGACTGATACGTTACAATTACTGATCATTTTACGGCTTTTCTATGAATTTTAAAATTGCCATCATGGGATAAATTTGTCATTAATTAATGATCCTAAGAGTACAAAGAGGGAGGAAATCCACTCTAAGAACACATTGGAAAGACCCAATTTCCAATTTTATAGATTCCTAGGTCCTCCTCGCAGGCACATCATCACCATCATCCACACCATCTATCTGTGAAATACATGGAATAGTGTTTTTAGAGTAAATACCTATTGAAAAGAAATAAGGGCACTGAGCTCTGATACAAGCTTCTATAGCATAGTGTGTACCTTAATTTTACCATGGTGTATTTTTGTAGCTTGGTAGAACGATTCCTACCATGCACTGTAGTATCGTGAAGTCTATTCAAATTCGAGTGACCTCGGCTCATTTGTCTAAGTGTTGAAGACTAATTCACGTGAATGATTCTGAATTTGAATAACAAAACAATTATATAAACACAAAACTGCAATTACTACAACGCAATTGGAAAATTGACTACAATTATATAAGCTTAAGCTAAACACAAAAGCTTTTTCATGAAGGAAATCAACACGTACTGCGATATTATTATTAACTCAAGCAAAACTTACCCCTTCTCCTTCTAGTATTTCCATCACTCGATCGCATGTAAATTTCACAAAGAAGATAAGAAGAAAACTTGGACCCTCGAGCTCGAGTACTCGTATGTGAACATACCAGGTACAAATATCTCTTGAAATGCCTGCCACTCAAACCATGTGATAACATCGTCATCATGTGTGCCTGGTACAGTGTGTTGCGGCGCCCGCCGCCTTTATTGCATGCGGTCCACTTTGTGACAAATCATGATACAGTCAACTCTCCGCTAACGGACACTCTCGTAAGCGGACAGCTCTACTTACGGACACCTTTTCAAATCCCCGTTTTACCTCCCAGTCAAACTCTGTATTTACACATTCCCGTAAGCGGACACTCTCTCGTAAGCGGACGCGGACACTTTTGAAAATGAAAATTGGATTTTTCTTTTGCTTACGCTCTCTCGTAAGCGGACACACCATATAATAATGGACTTTCGGCAATGGAATTTGTCTTTAATTTGCAATAAATCAACAAAAATATGACCTTTTACAGAGCAACAGAACAGTGGGGATCGGATTTGTCAAATCTCCATTTGTTCGTGGGGAAGCAAGGTGTACGGTTCAGTTGCTATTTTTCTCTACCGATTAAAACGTAATTAACTCTCCCGTAAGCGGACATCCACCCTATTTTTCTTTGGTGTCCGCTTACGGGAATAGTTCTCATAAGCGGACAGCTCTACTAACGGACACTTTTTTCAATTCCCGAGGGTGTCCGCTTACGAGAGAGTTGACTGTATTTAAAACACAAACAGTAAAAATAAACTACACACTGACGTGACAGGAAAGCTGTGTGTTCAAGCGAGCACAAACGCATATCAAGGGCATTTTATTATTTTTTACTAATATTTACCAAATTATCTGTCTTAGATGCATGGTAACCCCTACTTTTCTAACCAGATTTTAACAACCCTTTGGGGGTTTAAAACAATTTACATATTTATTTTAAAATAAAATTGATTCTCAATTAGTAGGCACCGTCCTTAAATAGGCGTGCTAAATGCTGAGGTTTATTTCAATTACAAAAACTCTATAGTGTCAAGATGTCAAAATGTTCAAGAGTTCTTCCTGGCTTTTATAGTTCACTTTTCAGTGTCTATAACGATTACTGTTTTAAGAAGAAGTACAAGCCTGAAACAAAACCAGTGATCATGTGAACGTTCGAAGTAGAGCGAGTGGTGGCCAAACGAATTCGCGGGAGAAATTCTGAGTACTTTTGTCACGATCTCAGAAATATTTACATATAATCGAAATTCAATTCACATTCCATAGAGTAAAGTAATTAGCGTAGTATTCTTCGTAAACAGTGATTGCTTGTAATTGTAGAACTCGTTACGTAATTGTTATTGTTTTGGAGTATTATTGTATAGAAATGTTATGTCACCGTGGTGCATATAAATACTGATGAACACAGAATACGGCACTCCTTAAAAAGAACTCGCAGACGAGAAGAAGACAGTTGAAACACTCTCGAGTCCGTGGAATCCATCCACATGTAGAGTTAACTGGTCCAGCAAACGGAGAGTCAAACCAAGTGGAATTATATTGGTCAATCCTATATATACAGTAAACTAACATTAAGAAGTAAGGAAACTGAGACCACAAGAAAACTAAAGAACAAGAAGTCTAGAGAAGAAGTATAAAGTTGTAAGACAAGGCAAAGCGTGGTACAAAGTTCAAAGACGAAAGGAAAGAAACAAAGAACACGGAGTGGACTGCAAGGTGACCAGCGAAGGAAACTGATTCAACAAGCTAAGTATCAGTCGGCACCTAAAGCAAACAAAATACTCAAAGACGAGGATTTAAACACTGAACTTGTATTTATATTTGTATACGAAGCAATTCGAAGTCTTTTTTCATTAAGTATATTATATAATAATAGTATATTAGAATTACATTGAAAGTTCATGTCTTTACATATAATTAGGATATTTAGATTTCTGAGAGATTTTCAAATCGTTACATTAAGTTATATAATTAGAATAAGTGTTAATGAGTTATTTAATAAATTGTTGATAGTAACAATCGTACGAGTAGTGATTGGGGATTGCGTGAAGGGGCAGACCGGGATACGCGAGGGAGGCCCGACGTGCCGGTACGTCACAACTTTATCAAGTGGCAAGGCTACAGTTCATCTCAAAACACCTGGGAGCAAGAAGAACATTTACCAGAAACCGTCATCACGTCCTTCAAGAACCCCGCAGTTATCAATTCAGTTCGCATCGACGAATGCAGAGAACGACTGGCTATCACCTATGAGAACGGCCTGCAAGCCCCGTTGGACTACGAGGAATGTTTAATTATGAGGCATGATGTTGTCCGGGCATTGTTCCCTAACATGTCAGCAGATCTACGACCTACACCGCATCTCGCAGATGAGAAGGAGCTCAAATATGCTGGTTTCGAAGCTTTCCTCGAGCGCTACATGACTGTTACAGGAGGCCGTTGCTGCGTCGCTCTGCCTGTTAGCATCAAGCTTTTCCTTGGACGATCTCCGAACTTTTTGAATAAGGACGGGAAGAAAGCTCTTCATGATCAGTTGAGAAGGTTCAATTGAAGTTTGGAAAAACACACTACGCTGGGTTCCGATGGGTCTCGTGAAACCAAGAAAACAGAAAAATAAATAACAACGGCTTCTTTAGAAGCCACCAAGAACTGAAAGTTATTGGCCTGTGATGCAGTGAACTATGAGGATTTGTTCATTAAATTTGACCATTAAAGTTAGATCAGTTGAAATGAAACCGTTGAAATAGTTTTGAAAAAAATCAATAAAGTAATCAGTGCACAAACGATTGATCAATCAATAAATTTATTTTACAGTTTCACGAGTTATTCCTTTCTCTTGGGTGATGGGGCCATTGGTGGTGGCATCTCGGCTTTGTCGCTGTTGTTTTCTGTAATAATGGTAGAGATCGAAGCAAAGTGTAAGAGTTTGGCTCTCATATGATAAAATACCGATGCTATTGCTTAGAAGGACTTCCAGGGGAATGTTGTTGTTCTGCAACAAACATCGCAGTTCTTGCGATCATCATGTTCCTATACATTAATAACGAGACATTATGAGATACTATCTGTCACACTCCCATTTAATTGCATACTAGTATGAATAACATAATGCAAACTACCATATCTACAGCTATGAATTGTTATCTTACCATCTCAAAATATAATTCAAGTTCGGGTGGGTCTAAAACAAAAAACAAACACCTAAAAATACTTGAATGAATAACTTAACTTATTGCGGCGTAGGACTTACTTTTGTGAGCTATTGACATACTGGGTGTACTCACTGAATTTGCCACCCACATGATATAAAGAATATTTATGTATGTATTATGTTTCGGCAAGATCACGGTCACTACATGGAATTTCGTATGTTTCCATATGCGGCACGAAACGGCACAGTCATACAAAATCAAGACCTGCACTGTCAAGACCTGTATTGTAAAGATCTGCACTGTCAAGATCTGCACTGTCAAGATCTGCACTGTCAAGATCTGCACTGTCAAGATCTGCACTGTCAAGATCTGCACTGTCAAGATCTGCACTGTCAAGATCTGCACTGTCAAGATCTGCACTGTCAAGATCTGCATTGTAAAGATCTGCACTGTCAAGATCTGCACTGTCAAGATCTACACTGTCAAGATCTGCACTGTCAAGATCTGCACTGTCAAGATCTGCACTGTCAAGATCTGCACCGTCAAGACCTGCACTGACAAGACCTGCACTGTCAAGACCTGTATTGTAAAGATCTGCAGTGTCCAGACCTGCACTGACAAGATCTGCACTGTCAAGATCTGCACTGACAAGATCTGCACTGTCAAGACCTGCACTGTCAAGCCCTGCACTGTCAAGGTCTGCACTGTCAAGGTCTGCACTTTCAAGACCTGCACTCTCAAGACCTGTATTGTAAAGATCTGCAGTGTCCAGACCTGCACTGACAAGATCTGCACTGTCAAGATCTGCAGAACCTTGGAATATCATCATTCCGTTCATCATCCTTACCATCACAGCATCCGGTTGTAATTTGTCATTGACTGAGCAATCCAAGTTGTTACACTCTAAGGCACTTGAAGTTAGCAAATCATCGATTTCTTTCCATAGAAAGCACCTTGGAATAATATTTTTCTTTTAAAATTCACCACTTTTGGGATTTTGGGAACTTGCAAATCGGGACAATGCAACATACGATTGTCCAGATGTGAATTCAGCTTCACAATGGACCACTCCTCCTTGGCTAAAGGTTTGGCCTTGAGCCTTGTGAGCTGTTATTGCCCAGCTGAGTACGATAGGGTATTGTGAGCGTGGCCCCATGATGACACCAGATTCATTGATGTTGTTCCAGGTGTGACGTTGAATCAAATGATTTGCCCCTTTTATTTCGATCTTCATGCTCCCGTTGTTTAAGTAGCCCAGAAAAAATCCTTCTATTCCATTGCGAAAATGTTCATTTCAGTTTTGTCTCTCCATAATGGGTGCACCGGACTTAAGAATCAACACTTCCATTGCTGGACACTCAAAACCTTTTACATGACTTTCGCTCCTATTCTTATTAGATCACCTTCCATTTCAGCAAGTTTTTCCATATTAAACCAATGCAACCAATCAAGATTTGTGAAAAATATATTATTGGAACCAGCATGTTCATTGTTTTCTAGACCACGAAAAAAATTATCACATTTGCTTGCAACTGTCTCATATCTCAATTCCTGAAGAGTGGTGCAGAAGTCTTGTTCACTGCCATCTTGGCGCACTATCTGTGTCAGTTGGTTGGCGTGGGGAACATACGATACAAACTGATCTGAATGAAATGAAAACTGTCCCTTGTCTCTTCCACTTGGAACCGGTTTTAGCTGCATAAAATCTCCCACCATCTTGATAGTAATTGATAGTAAAAGTTATTGCATCTCGCTTTTTTTGAGATGCCGATATGAGATGCGTTGTAATAATAATAATAATAATAATGACTTTATTTCAGTGTCAGTGTATTTAGTTTATACAACTAATTGGGGACACTATAATAAATAATATATAATATAAATAGGAATATAAATAGGAATCTAATACTAATTAATTAATTAATTTTTTAAAATATCTTAAAATTCATATGTCAAATGTAAAAAAAACGAGTGATTTTAAATAAATCAATATAAATATAAATATAAAGTTATAAAATTCAATAACTGCAATAAAATTATTTTGAGCAGCATAATTTACAGCAATTAGTGTTATTCTCCAAAAGACTTGAGATATCAGTTTTCCTGATTTTGGTTCTGAAAGTGTTAAGACTTGGCGATGATCTCATGTTATTATCTAGTTTTGACCAAATATATGGCCCTAAGTATCTAATTGAGTGTTTACCGTAACTCACGGTATGTCGGGGACAACCAAATAAACTCGCTAGAAACTCACTTAGATCCTCGCTCTTACTCAACTTACTCTCTAAACTAGATTTCACAATACTCAACAGGGGCACAACCACTTTTTGTCGATCTCCAATTACAAGTAATTATGCGTGTTTACAAATATGGTAACTGAACAAACTAATTAACATATACAAGCGTTTTACTTCCGGACACCCTCGCCCCATTTATGTGTTCCTGACAACATAAATGTCACTCATCATCGTTCTCCTGCAGAAGGATGCCATGCATCCAGTCCTTAGCGCTATCTTTAGCTTGTCGCCTTGGACCAACTCTGGATACAAACTCTGCTGCCTTCCGGTTAAGAGCTACTCTCTGATCGTCTCCGCCTATCTCTTCAGTCGACAATGGTCCTGTTCGCTTCTCTCCAGACCTGCAGTTGTTGAGGAACCTCTGTACTAGGGCAACAACTCTCTGGAGCTTCCAGCATGAGGAATACTTGTCCAGCAAGGCATCCAACACACTTTGCTTCTTGGGTTCTTCCTTCGCCATCAGCTGCTTCTCTTGCTGCTGAGTCTTCGCTTTCTCTTTAGCTATCTCGTCACTCTCGGTTACCTCAGGTTGCGGTGGCCATTTCTCCTTGTCCGCCATCCAGTCTGGCCCCTGTAGCCACATGTCGCTCAGCTCCCTGGGTGCAGCTCCTCTGCTGCCAATGTCATTTGGGTTCTGCCATTGAAGGTAGTCCTTCTCTTGGATGACCTTGCTTCGGTTGCGAACAAACTGTGACCAGGTACCCTTACCCTTTATCCAATAGAGCACTGTGGTACTGTCAACCCAGCAATGGAACTCTGCTACCGGTTGTTCCTGCAAAATCTCTTTAACATGACTCATTAGCTTGGTAAGGGTGTGTGCGGCTACCAGTTCTAGACGTGGAATACTTTGATTCTGGGGTGCTCTTTTGTGTTCTACGTGAATAAATAAATTATTATTATTATTATTACTCTAGACTTTGCAACAAGCAATGTCTGCTTAATCGGCCTCTCAGCATGATAGGCAACAACATATACTGCAGCGGAGACTGCTGCCTTACTTGCGTCAGAGACACCGTTTAGCACAAACCTGGTAACCTGGTCCACGACACTTCGGGGAACACTGAACAGTTGTGCACTCCCCCATCCCCTTGAGCCACTTGGTCCACTCCCTCAGTATCTCAGGGTATGTTATCTCCTCATCCAACCTCTTCTCGCTGAGACAAACTTTGCTACCACTTGCCTACCACTGTCACTGGTGAAGCAAGTCCTAGTATGTCATAGATCCTGTTGATAGTTGCTAACATCTTTCTCTTGGTTAGCGGTTGACTCTCATCCCTCTCTGTGTTGCCCTCAAAACTGATAGTGAGCTCGTCCTTGCTCTTGTTCCAGGGAACGCCTAGGATCTTAACCGACAACGAGCTAGCTGCCTGGTTGGCGTGCTCTCCCAGGTCGTTCTCTTCCGCCTCTGGGACATTGCTGTGCCACTTGTGAAGACAGAATCCTCCACTCTCCATGATTTCTGTCGCCTCTCTTTTGACCTGAAACAGGTGCTCTGGATCATCACCACCTGTCTGAACATCATCTACATAAGTGTTAGTAATAAGTTCCTTTACAGTCTCAGGATATATCTCAGCATATTCACGTACATGCTTTTGCAGGGTCGACCCAAGTATGTAGGGGCTTGGGCCCGAGCCGAAAATCATAAATCTATACTCTACAATGTTCTTATCCTCTAGGTTGTCATACCAGAACAATCTCATTACATCTCTATTTTGTGGGGGTCAACCTTAAAGGAGAACTCCACTATTTTACGATCTTTTTATATATGATAGGTATTATGACACTTAACTTGTTTGCAAAGTTTCATTGTCCTACCTTGCAATAAAGTCGAGAAATAATTCTTGGAAGTAACGATAAATCGCTGACATGGAGGCCGCCATCTTGAACACTCTTCTGAATCTGCAAGCAGTCAGCGGTTATCTATCGTGACGTCACTGCGCGCTCGGTGCCTGGGGCATTAGCGCGAAATACGAAAAAAATAGCTGTAGTCGCTTTCTTATCGTACTTCTTTGGTTTATAAATCGAGATATAAAAGCAAGATGCCGCATTGCATGGTCCCTGGATTTATAAACCAAAGAAGTACGATAAGAAAGCGACTACAGCTATTTTTTTCGTATTTCGCGCTAATGCCCCAGGCACCGAGCGCGCAGTGACGTCACGATAGATAACCGCTGACTGCTTGCAGATTCAGAAGAGTGTTCAAGATGGCGGCCTCCATGTCAGCGATTTATCGTTACTTCCAAGAATTATTTCTCGACTTTATTGCAAGGTAGGACAATGAAACTTTGCAAACAAGTTAAGTGTCATAATACCTATCATATATAAAAAGATCGTAAAATAGTGGAGTTCTCCTTTAATCTGAAGGAAAGCTTTCTGAATGTCTCCCGTGAGACACAGTCTGTTCATTCTATTCCTTAATAGAATATCAAACATCATAGGTTGTAATGATGGGCCTACCTCTAGACAGTCGTTCAACGATGGGGTGTTCTCATCCTCCTTGGCTGAACAATCGTAGACCATTCTCAATTTCGTTGATTGGGTAACGTCTCGGCAGACCATGGTATGAGGGATGTAGTGCACCTTCTCTCCACTAGGCTCCTCAGGGACTGGTTCTAATATTCCTTTCTCTAGCTGCTCCTTCATGATGGCATGGTAGTCATCCAGCTTCCCACACTTCTCCAACCTCCGTGTTGTGCTTGTTAGCCTTGTCAGGGCTAGCCTCTTGTTTGTTGGTAGAGGCGGGTGGTCTGGTTTCCATGGTTGTGTAGGTACCATCATCTAGGCGCGCGAGCTGCTCTTGGAATTCTTCATGAAATCCCTCCTGGATAGACTCCACATCCTTCAAGCCATGTACCTCTTGCGAGCACATCTGCTGGAACTCCTCCTGGGAGTTGCTTAAAAAGTACCCCTTCTCTGTCTCAGTAGTTGATATTGCCGCCTTGCCCCCAATGACCCATCCCAGCATAGTGAACTCTGCACCCGGGTCCCTATCGGGGTTCGGCCCGAGCACTGCTGGCTCAGTCGACTTGATTCTCTGGAGATCGGCAGCCCCCAAGATGACATGCACTGGTAAGCAGCTTATCCTGCGTTGCATCTTCATCACTGAATGCCAGCCGTCTCAGCTTACTGTACTTCTGCTTCAGCTCTGGGATCCTAGGGTTGGGTAGGTGGGTCAGCACCGGCTTCTCAGCGTTAATGCACTCAAGCTCTATGTTAAAGCTGTCGATCACATACGAGCCCGATTGAACAGTGTAGATTTCAACTTGCTTATTCACAGTCCCGAACATTTGTTCTATCACACGACGCTCTACCCTGCTTGGCTTTAAATTCAACTTGGTTAGTAAATTGGAAATTATATAGGAGCTCCCTGCCCCGCTGTCTAACATGATTCTAGCTGGAATTCCGTTAATATAAGCAACAGCTGTGGCATGCAGTGTCGTGTGAATATCTTCCAGTACACCATAGGTTGGGGGTACTAGACTGCCTTGTACTTTATCGCAAATAGATGTATGGTGTTTATAGTTACACTTCATACAGCCGCCCGACTTGCATGTTTGTAAAGCGCATCGAGGTTCCAGGATGCGCTATATAAATACTCTATTATTATTATTATTTGGGCCATATGACCCCCCTTGGTGCAGTTGTAGCACAGTTTTTGTTGCTTTAGAATCTGCCTCCGGGACGACCTTCGTGCAGTCCTTAGACTTATGGTCATGGGAATTGCAATAGACACACATGGGGTTTGGCTTTTGTTGCTGGTTTGGATTCATCAGCATTCTATCCCTTCTGTTGTAGTGGCCCCCCTGACCTCCCTGAGGCTTCTTAGTGGGTGACGGGTAATGGGATTCCACCTCTTGTGAAACTGGATTCCTGTCCACATACCTCCCGAGATTTTCTACCAGCTGTTCCAGTCCCCAACTCTCCTAGTCATCATCCTTTTGCACAATAACTTCACGGACTGGGCCTAATTTATCAAGTAAGCTATAAACTGAGCTCTGCACCGGCTAATTTGTTCATAGTTACGAGAGTGCGTACAATCCTAGCTAGCTTATTGTAAAAGTCATGCACGCTCTGCAACTTCTTGATGTCCGTTATGCGCTGTAATTCTTCTAAATCCTTAATTAGGGCTCTATGGACCCTAATGTCCTTTCGTAAGTGTTTTCTAGGATTTTCTTTGCCTCCTTATAACCCTCAGGGGTGTGAGGTAAGCCTAGAATGTCCTCCTGGGGTTTCCCTTTGACTAATTGGAAGTTGGTTACCGGTTACCGGTTACCGATTCCAAAAATCCAGTTACCGGTTACCGATTTTTTTATTTTTGTAATTATGTCTCAAAACGTTAACAGTTGTAGCCTGAATTCTATCGATCAGGATATAAAAATATATGGTTATTAATGGCATTATTTTTTCCGACTTTCCTCGGACGTTTTTGTAACAATACTCGAGAATTTAAGTCACTATAACTTTATCAATATTTATTCAATATTCACAAAACTTTGTCACCCGATGGGTGACTAGGTGTACTCATTCACATTAACACCCATCGCAAGTATTTAGCAGGTGTTGCCATCGCAACCTGAATAGCTGAGTAACCTGGCAATCACATGACTAAAAAAGTACAAGCCGAACGGCTTTATATAAGTCGTTATAACTTTATCAATATTTATTCAATATTCACAAACCTTTTAGGGCTCACCCGATGGGTGACTAGGTGTGCCACCCATCGGAAGTGCAGGTGTTGCCATCGCAACCTAAAAAAATAGCTGAGTAACCTGGCAATCACATGACTAAAATATGGTTATTACCAACTCATGACTATATATAAGTCTCGTTATTTAAGTCACTATAACTTTATCAATATTTATTCAATATTCACAAAACTTTGTCACCCGATAGGTGACTAGGTGTACCACCCATCGCAAGTGCCCGTGTTGCCATCGCAACCTGAATAGCTGAGTAACCTGGCAATCATATGACTAAAACTTTAACATAAGTCGTTATAACTTTATCAATATTTATTCAATATTCACAAAACATTGTCACCCGATAGGTGACTAGGTGTGCCACCCATCGCAAGTGCCGGTGTTGCCATCGCAACCTGAATAGCTGAGTAACCTGGCAATCACATGACTAAAACTTCAAGCCGAACGGCTTTATATAAGTCGTTATAACTTTATCAATATTTATTCAATATTCACAGAACATTGTCACCCGATAGGTGACTAGGTGTGCCACCCATCGCAAGTGCAGGTGTTGCCATCGCAACCTGAATAGCTGAGTAACCTGGCAATCACATGACTAAAACTTCAAGTCGATACGGCAATTTATATAAGTCGTTATAACTTTATCAATATTTATTCAATATTTTACACAGAAAATTTATTGTCACCCGATAGGTGACTAGGTGTGCCACCCATCGCAAGTGCAGGTGTTGCCATCGCAACCTGAATAGCTGAGTAACCTGGCAATCACATGATTAAAACTTCAAGTCGAACGGCTTTATATAAGTCGTTATAACGTTATCAATATTTATTCAATATTCACAGAACATTGTCACCCGATAGGTGACTAGGTGTGCCACCCATCGCAAGTGCAGGTGTTGCCATCGCAACCTGAATAGCTGAGTAACCTGGCAATCACATGACTAAAACTTCAAGTCGAACGGCTTTATATAAGTCGTTATAACTTTATCAATATTTATTCAATATTCACAGAAAATTGTCACCCGATAGGTGACTAGGTGTGCCACCCCCATCGCAAGTGCAGGTGTTGCCATCGCAACCTGAATAGCTGAGTAACCTGGCAATCACATGACTAAAACTTCAAGTCGAACGGCTTTATATAAGTCGTTATAACGTTATCAATATTTATTCAATATTCACAATTAACGCTGTCACCCGATGGGTGACTCGGTTTTCCACCCAATCATTTCACGTTTGTCTGGAGACCCAAACTAGTAACAGTTATTCAATGTTGAAAAAACATTGTCACCCGATAAACAAGTAAAGCAGCAAGCAAGCAACTAATACTGATGTCAAACTTGGCTGCTAGTTATCGAAACCCAAAAAGAGTCGGAAAGCAAAGAAAATGATTCTAATATCCTAGATTTTCTTGACAATTTTCCTTGGATTCTTTGCCTTTCTACGGGACGTCTTTTCACCCGTGTTATTTTGCTTTAGGTCGGTGTCTTTGACTATGGTGGTTAGAGAATTGAAATACAGTGAGTGTCCGTCCTGGGTTCCAAATATGTTTAACACGGCTGTATTATAAGATACATCTTCCTCCTTCATAGCATATTGGATCAGCAATTCCGTTAGGAGAACCGAGGAAATCATTTCACCGTTAGATCTTATCCCATGCATATTCGTGAATTCATATTCTCTAGTGCATAATCCGAAAAGACCGCGCTCTTTTACGGGAATCGTGATGACGAACTGCTGTAACAAATTATTTTGTAGCAAGAAGATCTTACTCTTGAAATATCGCTCCATAGCAATATTCTCATTATTTCCCTGAATTCTGACCGTGAAAGAACCACTGATGCTTGTAGTCTTTCGTTGTCAGAAACATCTGGAATGGATTGAAGGTGTGGCATTTGGTTTTTGACGAACTCCTCGATTTCTGGGTCAATACGCTCAAGGTCGTCATCCGTATCTAAATCGCTATCTTCTCTCACGGGACTTGTGTCTGAATCTATAAGATTAATTAAAATCCACATTATTGGAATAGTGAGACATTTGCAATATGTGTTCCTCTCCCACATGTTGAAAACCAGTGATTGATCATGGATTATGTTACCTTTTGTTGCGATGTCTTCCTTTTCGATACAACTACGATTGCCTTCTCCGCCTTTCTCTTCTTCCATTTCACTATCATCTGATCCTAAAATGATTGTATTAACAAGATCCGTCATTTGAAACAGCCGAGTCTAGTGTCTGTCGTTCAGGTGCTGCAATGTTTGCATTATTGCGAAATGCAAAATATACTAATTTACTTCATTTTAAAACTACCTCTTTTTTAAGGGAATTGATGATTTTCGGCCCGTTGAATGTACAATTTTCTTTCCTGAAAAAGCGTAAAATCTTTAGTTTAGCAATGTTACCAATAATAATAAACTGTTTTAATCAGTCTAGGAATTGCTAAAATCAGGAGTTCTGAAAGCCCATTTTATTTACTTACAAGAGTTGGCTTTCAATAAGTTCATAAGCCATTTGTTTCCGTAGCAACTTTACATCGGCCTAAAATGAAGATCATTTAATATATTAAAGGTAAAAATGAAACTTTATCTGCGTCAAATATTTTAATACACTGATTGATTTTCTGGTGGTTTCAGTGTTAAGTAACAAGTCAAGAACACAAAAAAGGGGGAGAAGCTCACCTCCTTGAATTGCATGCCATCTCCTCTAAGAATGCATAAAACATACTGCAAGTGTAATTAAACATGTACAAAATGAAAGACCAGTCCATGTAGATAGCATTCACTAGATATTCAGTTGAACATTATTCAGTCCAACTGTGAAGGTAGCACTCACCAGACAAATGAATACGCCACAATCATTACTGTTTGTTTGCAGAGGGAGATTGAAGCCATCCTGTAAATATATATTAGTTATAAAAACTTAGAACAGTAGTACTAGTAGTTGACGGTTTTATTGCAAGACTCACTTGTGATACTTGTATATCCCACGTTTCGCAACTGGCTTCTCGCATCAAAGAATCTAACAGAGCCCTGTCGTTTACAAAATAATTACCCAGAGAGAGTAAGAAGCTGCTAGATACATTGACGCAATTATGTGGCCTTAGCAGCATGGCCACGTTAACTATGAAATGAACATATAACGACTGCCTTACTTTGCCACACGAATCGATTCCAAACCTCTAGCTGCGACACCAATTGGATCAAAGTACAATAATTGTTTGTCGCTCTTATTGACAATCTAAAAGAAAAAATAATTAATTAATCATGGCAAATTAAAGAGGCTTGCACTACTGTGTTATTACTCACCAGTAAGCACCAATGAATGTTGTTTTCATTGACCGGTATGAAAATGAAATCTTTCTGGTTCAGTTTGTCCTGTAATCATATGCACAGAGAAGATCGTTTACATGGATGGTTATAACAACCGTTAGGAATTGCTAATTACAAGAAATACCTTTATCAATTGTCTGGTTATCCGTTTTCGTGTCGACTGGGAATTGGCAGTTATGAAGGACTGAAACTTGTCGCTATGAAGCATTCCCACTGTGTGTGATCCCTGGAAGTCATGAAATATGGAGTTCACATACTTGAAATAATAGATGTTTGTTTTGGTGTTTTTTTTTTTGTACGCAAATCTGCAGTGCAAAGTACTAATGTTGAGTCAACACGTGCTTATAAATGCCAGTGGTTTCTAGTTTCCTAGGATGCCAGTGTGTAGTTTCCCCCTTTAAAGTGCCTATGAAATGAAAATGTCGATCCTTGTTAACGCGTTTTATTGTACATTACTGTTGTTTGGTCTTTCTCTGAACATTTGCTGTATTTAAACATCGACTTTGAGCATGCGAACATTTTATTTTCGCGGTTCGAAAATTATCATTTTCAACCAAAATGTGCGACAGGAGACTGGGCTCTTGACAATGGCTCGGTGATGTCAAGAGGTTTGCATGCCTTTGTTTGCACAACTCTTGACGTCACATTTCTATAGTTTGACCGAGCGGGAATTGTCGCACTTTGAAACCCAAAATGTCCAACTTCGTGCGCGAAATAAAAAATGTTCCCGTAGCTCAATTCACTACTTGTTATTAATGTCATGTAAACAAGCAAATAGTAAACTTTCGTAGTAGCAAATAAAAACGGGGTCTGTTTTTTCATTTCATAGGCACTTTAAGGTTTTGCAGTTGCAGACTGTTTTGTTTTCTGTTTATTATGTTATTACGTCATCAACATACCTCTTGAATACCATAGGCCTCTATAATGAGTTGTATATATCTATTAATAGCCTGCAAGATACATATAAAGAAGCGTACTCGTATATTAAATGTCTTTAGGATTAAAATACTGAACTTTGTTCCTTATATAGGTAAACAGGTTTTATGGCGCGGAATTGTATCTGGGAAAACGTTACGTAAATTATTTGAATTTGTTGTCGATGGTAATGTATCTTCATGAAAACATACAAATGACGTGAGCTTTCCATCTCCTTCGTCTCCAGTGCACCTTCGAATGTCTTCTAGAGACAAGTGTTTGATCAAGGCGCCATCCTTTCCGATAAGGTTCGTTTCCTTGGGTTGCTTACTCGATGCCACACATGTTATCTGATAAAATAAAGCAATTATCCGTGATATGTTGAAAGAAATAACTATAACAATCAATAATTTGAAATAAGATTGCCAACCTTATTTTTTTCAAGTTCAGTGAGATGGTAGAGAGGTAACGATCGCTGATAAATAGATAAACATTAAACATAAGATGTTTGTGAAGATTAAGTTCCACAACTGACACTTTAATCAATCATGTACAGGAATACAAATACTGTTCTACTGTAAATTATTGTAATTCACCCCATATACCTCATTATCACCGTGGGTTTCGGCTTTGTTTCGTAACTCCATTTCGTCTGTAACTTTAGTTTCAAGATGATAGAACAGCACATAAAGGTTTTCCTTTTGTAAAATGGAGTAAAAAGGGACGGAATATGTTAAAACTAAAAATTAATGTAGGATTTATAACGTACGCGTAAACAACATGCATGGTAAATCTGTATACCTGTACAAACGTGGAACTAATGACGTCTGGATGGCAAACCATCACCTTTGTGTCGTTGCACTGTAGCACCGTCCCATCTTGTACTATAAAAGCCAAATCTACGAAATGTGGATATCATAAGTGTATTTGTGTCTCCTTAGAAATCGCTACATGTTACATTTTCACAAGTGTGCAATGTTTTTGAACCGCAAAATTAAGTTTTAAAAGTACTTACAGTGTCCTGACTGGGGGGATTCACCGAGGTGCACCTGTCATGATAACATAATAAATTAAAGTTACAAAATCAAATGGAAAGAAAGAATGAAAGAAAGAATGAGAAAGAAGGAAAGGAAGGAAAAAATAAAAGCACAAACAAACGAAACAGAAAGGAAACAGGCAAGGGTTTTTCCGAATATCAGAAAAAGACACTTACAACCAATGCTGTCAGCTTAAAGTGAGGCCCAGCAGTTGCCAAATTCGGATGCAATAATGGTTTTGTTGCAGAAACGTCTAGGTACCTGTAAAATATATACGAAAGCCGCAAGTTACTTTAATTTGTTCGTGCGCAAGCCATGTTATAACATCAGTATATGGACAGGTGGTCATTTGCTAAAAATTAAAACTAACTTAAACAACAATCGGTAAGAAATTAATTTATTTATTAAACTAATGGACCTTTCAGGTAATACTGCGAGTTTATTCTTCTTTGAACTCCCATTCAACCAACGGAATCTTCCAACGGAGAGAACAAGTACATTCGGCGGGAGCAAAGACATTTTCCTTTCCACACGCGGTGTGTTTTTTTCACTCATGCAGGTAGACGAGGGGCAAAATCTGTGTAACGCAAAAATATTTCCATGGGTATAATATACATACAGTGAATGCCAGGTTGTATATATGTGTTTTGCTTCGTTGGGAATTTTATGACATAATTTGATGCGTCTTTGATGCACAATCCGATTAACCCACGTGCAAGTTCCATATCCGGGCATACTTACGAAGAGAAGCTACCATTAAAGGCCGAGGAAAGAATTTCTGTCAGTGCAACGTTTTTAGATGTCTCGCCATCACAGGGTAGTGGAACTGGATAGACGGAAAAATATTCTTTGCTCTTGACCTCCTGTTAAATTAAAGTAATATGGTAGTAATAGCGTCTCCTTTACAGTATAAGAGCACAGCTAGCACACGAATTTGTAAAGAGCACTAAAACATCATCTCACTTTGGCACAGGAAGTACAAATACTTGACACATTAAGTTGTCCTCGAATGAAATCCAGCGGTTCACCCCAAACCTGTAGAGAGACAAGATCAGTGCGTTTTGAAAAGCTTGTGTTTATCTTTAGCATCGATGTTTTAAAATGTCTTTATGAAATAACTTACTGGATGGCAGAAGTGTTCTGCAAGTTTGATGAGGCATTCGCTAGCATCTTGCTGTTGTAAAGCAGATAAACGGAGGATCTTTGTCACTGCTAACTGCATGAATAATAAAACATAATAAACCGTCATTCAATGTTCACATTAGTGATACCCTCAATTAATTATGCATGCTTGTATGTCAGTACTTATTATTCATTGGTCTGCTGCTTCCCGATTTCAAGGAAGAAACTGCTGCGCAAATGCTCTTTTGGCAGTCATCCATGTTCTTCTTGTCATTTTCACTTAAATCTGAAAATAAATGACCTTTTTAGTCACCCTATACAACTATTATATTAAAAATTAATATTTTTATTGTTGACCTTGTGATCATAAAGGAGATACTTACTGTGGCAAAAGTTTTCAAAGGGTGTGTTTAAGAGGCACTGCAGAAGAGCATTCAGCCAGCATGTACTCTTATTATAGTTGGCTAACCCACGAACAACATTGTAGCGAGGACGCTAAAAAAAAAAAAATGACTACTAGTCATGCAACACAGTCGCAAAAACAGACGTTACTGATATCATCAAAGCTTTACAGGCCCATTACCTACCTCTGGGACAGAGAATATTTCTTGTGATGTGTGATTTTGAGCTTTTTCAGTGGAATTTTTCGTTTGTCGAAACTTTTTCCCTGCTTCTCTTTTCTTTTCAATGTCGTGTAAACAGTCCGGAAATGGTTTCACTGGGGATTGTTGAAAGCGGCCGAGTTTTGGAAATTTGGTGTTTTTTGATTTTTGCATCCTCTTGTTCCACTTCTCCTCGACAGGCTTTGGCTTTCTCTTTGCGGGTGGTGGGGAAGGTTTGTGCATTTTTACTTTCTTCGTCGGTGGTGACGGTTCGTTAAGGCAATTCCGCAAGCGAGATACTTGTGCTTTTTTGTCGGGCATTTCGAGTTCTGTACAACTCCCTTGTAAAATAGCCGCTGTCTTCCCAAAGTCATCTGGAGGCGTTTTTTTTGACATATAGATGGATGGGTATCTTTTTTTCTCCGTTGAAATCCTCTTCCTTCAGAGCCTTTATAGAATTTTCCATCTTGCCACTGGTAAGTCTAGTAGGAGCCTCTTTAGAACTTCCAGGAAAAAAGAATGGAATCAGGATTCCGCTCCATAACGGAGCGGTGGGAAGGTAGTCATGAAGTAAGATTTCACAGAGAGCAGGGTTAAAGAAATAATTTCTTTTGCATGTTGGTTCTTCGCAATTGCTCTCAATGCTCTGCCATATCTTGCGAAAGTGGTGGGCAAATGGCGAAGAGGGAGAGCTGCGCAGTGCTTTTTCCTCGCTATTCTCTTCAAATGGCGTTGCATCACTTGATTCTTCCTCTATTTCTTCTACATTTGGTAATTTTGAAGGCAAATCTTCGTCTTGTTTGGGACCATCTAAGGCGTCGATGCCGACTTTAATTTTTCTGTATGCTACGTCAACATCGTTGTGCATATGTTTGCTGCCAAGAACGGTTAGTAGTGATTTGACAGAATCCGTTAGCTCAGATAAAGAAGATGAGTTTACACAAACAGCAAGAGCATGCATAATGAAGGGAATCGCCTTATTTTGTATGACGTGCTTTTTTACGCGAATGTACAGTCTATGCATTAAATGACTAGTACAAACATGGACAGCTGCCTTTGTGAGGTCATTATGAGAGGCATTTTTGTTTGTTACACGCCAAGCTCTTTCGAGGAAGTCCGCCAGAGATTCACCATTTCACTCTTTCAGTGCAGCAATGATAAAAACAAGGCTGAAATCACTTTCCATGATCGTTGGCGAGGAGACGTTCTTGTGACCAAATATTCGAGCTTCGCAATGGCGGAACCTTGATATAAAGTACTGCAGTGAAGACATCGTATGGTCATCAGAAATCATCTCAGCAACCATGATAGGGGGCTGTCCATTAGTAGGATGATCTACAACTAGAAAGTAATTAAGGATCCTTTTATCTTTCGCAGGGTTTTTTCTAATGAGAGAACCTGTAGCATCCCAAAATGTGCGTTGAGTACCACAAAGATCGTGCCAAAGACGAATGGCTGCCTCGTTCCAAAGTAGTACCCTTAATGGTTCCAAATGTACTTCTTGGATGAAGCCAAACAACCTACGTTTTTCAAAATGACTCCTAGATATATTTACTGCTTCATCGATGTCATTTTTGCACATCTCACCAGAAAGTTTCATAAGTTGTGACCCCACATCTGCAATAGAACTACTATGGCTTCCAGATGGATTTCTTGCCTCAGTGCGTATTTTTCTTAACGCTGCGATTGACCCAAATCCATCTTGATTGCCAGCAAGAAATGCGGTCGGTGACTGGGTGTTTAATTTCTGATGAAAAAAGGTTGACGGTTTCACGTTAATCAGTTGCGTCTTGATCTCTTCACGCTTCTCTTTCGATAGTTGTCTTGTTATGACAGAGTCGAGAGGATGTTGGGAAATACCTTCGTAACAAACAGAGAACTCACGATCTCGATGTTTTCCATTTTGAATCGTGATATTCGCTTGTACCCCACACTTACAACAAGCTTTCCCTAAAAAGTAAGGACCATTCCTCTTTTCGGGGTTAGCTTTTATACGATTATACTTGAAACGGAATGAGCAACTTTGATTTGAAGATTTAAGTTTCTGCGACAGTAGCTCGGTCCAGTTTCCAGTAAATGCAAACCCTCCAGATCTTCTTGGTCCTGGTCTAATTTTCTGCCACTCTTCCTCTGTAAGGCGAAAAAAACGGCGTTTTGAAGTGGCGTTTCAACAACACCGTTATGGGGAACATCGGCTCTTGCGAGTGTAGACAATGTTGTTCTGGAAAGTCCACCAGTATTCGTCTTCATTGGCTGAAAAGGACGTCCAAATAAAGAAATTAACGAAACAATTTTTCTGGAAATTATTCAGTAACAAAATAATATAATTATAATCATATTTTTACTTATAAAAGGTACCTTAGACTCGTGTAATTCTGTACCCTCTACTGAATAATCATCACAAATGTCTACTTCAGAATCGTACTGTTCTTTTTCGTCGCTTGTTATTATTATTATTGTCATTTCGTCCGAAGACTCCGCATCACTTTCCAGTGGATTTCTTATCTTTCTGGACGGTTTTGAAATAACCTCATCGCTATGACAACTACTAGCACTGTCATCTTCTGAAGAAGTGTGGTGGTTGCTCTTTTCCTTTTTATGGTAATAACAGAAGTACGATAAACAGAGGACCACTGGTTTGTCAGTTGATCTGTTAAGTCGGTCACCCTCTTAACATTTTTAGAAAGCGCGAATCTTAACGAGGGCTGAAATTGGCTTTTACATTAAGGTACCAGGGGACCTTTGTGACCACTGTTCACTGAAAGCCGCGTAGCGCTCTAACCACTCGTCCAACATGTATAAAAGTATACATTTTCTTAAAGCTGAATAATTGCAGATTCTAAATATGCTTGAGATTATTTCCTATTTTGTAAAAACAATTTTGTTAATGCACATTTTAGAAAATTCGACCGGCCTTGTTCAAAGAGAATTGTGCACGCGGGAATTCAATCGATTTCTAAACGGAAAGTGCCATTGTAATGAGCACACTTTGTTCTTAAAAATCATGTCTCCGATTTTTGATACGTTGCCTCGTTTAAAATTTATTTGATGATTTATGTGTTAATCGCTTAAAAACACGTTAATGAATCTTGACAGCAAATATCTCCTCAACAAAAACGTTTACCGGAAATTACAATGGCACTTCCCGTTTAAAAATCGATTGAATTCCCGCGTGCACAATTCTCTTTGAACAAGGCCGGTCGAATTTTCTAAAATGTGCAATAACAAAAAAAAATACAAAATAGGAAATAATCTCCAGATTATTTAGAATCTGCATTTGTTCAGCTTTAAGAAAATGTATACTTTTATACATGTTGGACGAGTGGTTAGCGCGCTACGCGACTTTCAGTGAACAGTGGTCACGAAGGTCCCCTGGTACCTTAACACATGCATAGAGAAATCCCCATGGGTCTGACTAATTTCGAGCTCTTTTCATCTGAAAATAAGTTCTTACAATCAGATTGGTCGGATTTTATTTTTGGAAATACATACCTCACATGCGGATGTCGTTTGCTGACCATCATCGCATTCAACTTCCAGATCGGAACCATTCCTTAAATGAATGATAAAATGAATGAAGGATTGATCGGGCTAGTGAATAATATAGATGAATGAATAATAACAAAAGCTTACCCATCGTCTTTCTTTCTGCTTTCACATCTCAATTTCTGAAATCCATCAGTCTTACCACGACAGGCATCGTAGTCTGAAGGTGTAAATCTCTTGGGTTTCTTCAAAATGAAATGAAATACAAAATATAAATAAATGTAAAATTTGATATCTGCTGCGGCGGACTGAACAACAAACCTTAATGTTTCGACTTCCTGTTTTCACTATAGGAGTAGTGAAAGTAGTACTCTTCTGAAATCCAGACAATATTGTTACTCAAAACATATAACTGGCTTTTATTAGTAAATAAATGACAGTTCTATACATTACCAATCTCGCCTTACCGATCTAAACTTTTCCTGTATGCCCTCCTTGTTCCTTCGCCAAAAATCGTTCAACGCCTTCACCTCATTTATGGAAACTATTTGCTTTGAAAAATAACTCCTTGCCAACACGATTCCAGTACCCATCAATGCTAGACAAAGACTGTCCGGGCTGAGTTGGACTACCATCTTCACGTTTTAAAACGCTCAAATAGTGATTGCAAATAATGTTGTATGTATTCCTTTTCTGCAAGTGATGAACATACATACATCACGAACATTGCACTCCAAACTGAGGGGGGGGGGGGGGGGGTACATGCTTGTAAAATGGGGGCCATGCTTTGCATCTTTTAGATAAAACGAATGACTTCATTATTTACTAATAAAGCATCCATCTATCTATCTTCATTGAATCTATTGTTTTAGAAAAGAGATCTAATTCAATTGATTGTCAATTGATACCAATTTACTAACTGATTATCAATCGGTATATCAGCAATTGATAACAATTGATACTCACTCAGATTTTTCCCGTTATCAATTGTTATCAATTTCTCCCAATGAAAATTACGATCCTTGTCAGAATTACAGACCCTATTCAAGAAAATTTAGGGTGAAATGTATACCCTATCTAAGACCAAAGCCAAAAAACCATACCCTATCCAGCGGCGCATACCCGTATAGCAAATATTGGGAGTACCCGTCCCCCCCCCCCCCCCCCCCCCCCCCCCCGGGGGGAGTGGGTAAAAGGCCACATTCATAAGCTCAGTAGCTTGAGTTGCATATTATGGTACTATGCTAAGACTATTGATCACGAAAAATAGTGCATACAGTTTTTAAAACATGTATCAATAACAAAATATGAAACTGACCTTGTATCGAACCATTTCCAGTCATTACTAATTGCACGGCGTTATTGATATACCCAGCATATCGCGTCAGTTGTAAATGTTCAGTTGTAAATGTTGTTCAGTAAGGCATGGCTACATGTATATATAGTGCTTCAGTTTCCGTTTACGTCAATACATGTAATGTAACTATCTATAATATTTGGAAATCACCATCTATCTAGAATATTGTGTAAGATTTATTATATTTCTTATCTAGTATGACTACGTAATAGCCACATTCCAACTCTGTCGCAACTTCCGTCGCACACATAGAAATTTATAATGCACTCAAATTGGTTTTGAGTGACCAAGTCAATTGTTGACTAGCACTTAGTGTGGATGGTAAATTTCGATCGCTACTACAAAAACATGCAATGGACAAAGGAATGCCCTTACATATATTGATTTCATTCGTCAATGATTTTTTGTTCGACTGATTAGTGTCCACATTTTAAAATGTATGTATGTCATCACTGATTGTACACATACGACTGGCAGGACGTGAGATAGGTTCTACACGTGCGTAAGGATAATCCTGTTATTACAAGTGTATGATTGTTATCTCGGTGTTCTAGAAAGCCGATGGACGTAAATTATTACGCAAAAGAAGGACATAGATTTCTTTAAATTTAAAATTTCTTTATTGTTTGATGCTTGGAACTTTTCATAAGCATACACAACGAGCTCTTTTGACTCAAACTCCAACTGAAATCAGTCACAATTGATTTGTTTTAAATTCCCCTTTACATCGTTACCGCTACATTTGATGGGTGGTACACCTAGTCACCCATCGGGTGACAGCGTTAATTGTGAATATTGAATAAATATTGATAAAGTTATAACGACTTATATCAGTATAGTCATGAGTTGGTAGTTTTAGTCATGTGATTGCCAGGTTACTCAGCTATTCAGGTTGCGATGGCAACACCTGCACTTGCGATGGGTGGCACACCTAGTCACCTATCTGGTGACAATGTTCTGTGAATATTGAATAAATATTGATAAAGTTATAACGACTTATATAAAGCCGTTCGGCTTGTAGTTTTAGTCATGTGATTGCCAGGTTACTCAGCTATTCAGGTTGCGATGGCAACACCTGCACTTGCGATGGGTGGCACACCTAGTCACCTATCGGGTGACAATGTTCTGTGAATATTGAATAAATATTGATAAAGTTATAACGACTTATATAAAGCCGTTCGGCTTGAAGTTTTAGTCATGTGATTGCCAGGTTACTCAGCTATTCAGGTTGCGATGGCAACACCGATACTTGCGATGGGTGGTACACCTAGTCACCCATCGGGTGACAAAGTTTTGTGAATATTGAATAAATATTGATAAAGTTATAGTGACTTAAATTCTCGAGTATTGTTACAAAAACGTCCGAGGAAAGTCGGAAAAATAATGCCATTAATAACCATATATTTATATCCTGATCGATAGAATTCAGGCTACAACAGACATAATTACAAAAATAAAAAAATCGGTAACCGGTAACTGGATTTTTGGAATCGGTAACCGGTAACCGGTAACCAACTTCCAATTAGTTTCCCTTTGCAATATTCTAACAAGTAGTTAAATTTACTTATCTCTGCTATTGACGATGCGTCGACCTCTACCATAAACTGGTTCCAGAATCTTAACCAGTCCTTGTAGTCTCCTTCAAAAGGCGAAATCGTGTATTTCTGAAGCTTCACCGTTTGTACCGATCCGGGCGATTTTATATTTTACGCCCACTTCAAGATGGCGGATATTTCCGAGATGGCCTGGAATCTACTAATATGGAGCAGCTCAACTTCCGGTGAATCGTATTATATTCTATTTCTATAGCTACCAGTTCACAGAGTTATTCTTGTCATTTTCTTTGTTTTCTTCGATAAATGTTGAAGGTTGTACATATTTGGAGGAGAAATCGTCGCAAACAATCCGCAATAATTGTATGTATTTATTGTCTGAAATAAAACGATCCATTGTGGTGAAGTTGGAGCTTTTTTTTCGACTCTCATTTGCTACCGTATTCGTAAGCAAATATAATTTTAAATGCCAATGCGAAGTCGTAAAAGCGGTAAGTATTGTAGGACAACTAAACATCAAGACAGCGGCATAAGATAAAACACGCTTTATCGTGGAAAAATTCGACTCGTACGAATAACAAATGAGATTCGGCGTACGGCAGTCTGATGTGTCACGCCAGAATTAAATTATTCAGTCTCGTATACTGTGCCCAGCGTAAACCAAAACTTGGAATCGAAATTTATAAAGCTGTTCTGAATCGCTTTGTACGTCTTAACAAAGATAGGATAGTTTGGATTCAATACGCTTCTTCAACTTTTCCTAAAATCATAGAAATATTCGACTCACGTACGAATAACAAATGAGTCAGTCGTACGAATAGCCACTGCGTATTTTCATTTACTTACTGGGCTATCTAACGGATTGTTCCCCTCAAAACACTTTAAAGAAGATCCAGCTTTATGTGAAAGTTTCTACTCATCGATCACTGCTATAAAACGCTTGCTTTTTAGTGGGCGTAAAATGTGAGCTCACTTCGCATCAGTTACGCCCACTAAAAAGCAAGCGTTTTACCGCAGTGATCGATGAGTAGAAACATTCACATAAAGCTGGACATTCTTTAAAGTGTTTTGAGGGGAACAATCCGTCGAAAGATAGCCATGCAGTAAGTGAATGAAAATAAGCTCCAACTTCATCGCCATTGGATAGTTTTATTTCAGACAATAAATACAATACATACAATTGCGGATTGTTTGACACGATTTCTCCGCCAAATATGTACACCCTTCAACATTTATTGCAATTGCAGTTTAGCCAACAAAGAAAAATGCCAAGAATACTCTATGTGAACTCGAAGAAAATACGAAGACGATTCACCGGAAGTTGAGCTGCTCATATTAGTAGATTCCAGGCTATCTCGGAAATATCCGCCATCTTGAAGTGGGCGTAAAATATAAAATCGCCCGATCCGGGCTTTCCTGAACTCCCTTCCACCGTTCCTTGTTGATCAATTGCAGCAGCCCTTTCTCCGAACTTCTTCTTCATGGCCAGTTCCTTCTCCAGTTGGTTGAATCGCTCCCTTGGCCCCTTCGCTCCAATCTCGTATATAGCTTAGTTCCTTATCACTCTCCAGCAAATAGTCCGCAGTTTCGTCCTTTATCTTCTCTAAGCGCTTTAGAATATTCTCAGAACTCTCCAAGGCGATTGCCAGTTCTCCTGTATCCTTTTCTGCAGACATTAAGTCTTTCATTTTTATCTCCGCAAGTGCAATATGTCTCGTAAATTTCTCTTCGGACGCCATAAGTTATGTTGTGTAACTTCACACTCGATCACACGCTGAATTAACTCTTCAACTCCCAACTCGCTGAAAACTCACAATATTGCCACTTCGGGCAGTTGAAATTCCGTGGAACTCGTGTCCTGGCGTGGTTGCCACTTTTGGTGTCGGGGACAACCAAATAAACTCGCTATAAACTCACTTAGATCCTCGGTTTTACTCAACTTGCTCGCTAGACTAGATTTCACAATACTCAACAGGGGCACAACCCCTTTTTGTCGATCTCCAATTACAAGTAATTATGCGTGTTTACAAATATGGTAACTGAACAAACTAATTAACATATATAAGCGTTTTACTTCCGGACAGGTATCATATCTAGGAATACTAAAATCATTATTTGTAAGTGAATATCGAGTGTTCTTATGACTAAATATTTATTATACTAGGCATGGCCCCATATTTAACTTTATACATTAGCATCGCTATGTCCTGTAAACGCCTGTTAAGTAATGAAGGCAAGTTAGCTCGCTTAAGAAGCTCTACATACGGTTCTGAGAAAGATTTGTACACTGCCCTAAGCGCTCGTTCTTGAATCGTTCTCTACTGTCCGAGGCTTTGCAAAAATGCCAAACTAAGTGGCAATAAGTTAAATAAGGAAGAATAGACGACTTATAGATTGTTAGCTTAGCCTTGCAAGGGATTAAATTACGCAATCTCATAAGGACTTCTACTTTTTGGCTAGCTTTTGTACATATATTGCTAATATGACTAGTAAAATTTAGATTGTCATCTATCGTGACCCCAAGAAGTTTAATTTGACCAGTGCCATCAATGTCTTGATCTTCTATTCTAAGATCAATGTTCATGGTTGTCAGCATCTACATCTCTAGGGTTGATAGTTAGAAGTTGGAACTTGTCTGAATTGGCTAATAAGTAGTTGTCCTTATACCAAGACAAGGCTAGCTGGCCTTGTTTGTTGAGATTTGTCATAACAGTATCATAATTTGTTCCTGTTGAGTACAGTTGGTGGTCATCAGCATACATAGTAAGATTAGCGTCTTTAACCTGTAGAGGTTGAATACACGAGCGCTACTCATTGAACATTCATCCCATATTTCTATATTTCTAATTCTGTTCTTTGAAACATTATTCGTAACATCGATGTTGCTCTTTATATTATTATTTTCATATAGTTCCTGGAAATAAATAACGACGAAATTAGTGGAGTCATGTACGAAGTTTTTAAACAATTTTAGCATTAGGAATATATCCATTAGGAATGGCTTGACAACAAAAACGATAAACTGCCAAAGCGCCGCTGAAGGAACGAAGATTCGTGAAATGAAGTCTTATCTGCTGCGAGTCTTTTGTAAAATGAGAGTGAATTAATTTCAACGACTTAATTAGACCATAAATAAATAAATGCAGCTGAATCTGACATTACTTTGTGTCAAGCGCCAAGCTTCAAGCAATTGTCAACGTCCTGGTAGAACATTTGTGCGATGTGTTGCCACAGGATGAATAAGCCATCATTCCACAAGTATTGTGTGCAAGTGCTAGAGCCTGAATGTAGCAGACAGTTTTTGGTGGTCTTAACCAGGTGTGGAGCATCAGAAAAGAAATACACAAAGCGATGGGGGTGCATATAAGTTGGCCGTACGATAGCACACGTCTGTATCTGCATCTCCATCCAGTGGTTTGTGCAGCCTGTAGAATCTTCTGTTTGGGGAGGCACCATCAGATTGCAGCTGGTTTCTAGGATGCAAGCTGCTTCCCAAAACAGGGGCATGAGCTGTGCAGCAGTAATACCGGTTGTAGCAAAACTTGCCAAGCAAAACTTGAGCTTTGTGCAGGCTCCACGTACAAGGAATGCCAGGGCATGTGTGGCAATCTCATCTGTTTTCTCCAAAACTCCAAAGTTCAAGTCTGGGTCACCAAGATCAGTAAAACTAATCAGTTCTCCACTCACTTTGTCGAAGACAAGGTTTGACATTACTTTCATTTCATCAAACAACAAAACCACATATCTTTGTACATCAAAGTAGGAGTCAGTGACGTTATCTCATCTACTACTTCTTCTTGAAACCCTCTTTGAGGCCTTATTGTATTTCTGTAATCCTTTAGCCGTCTCTGACTTGGTAGTAGGGAGCTTAAGCATTGACGACGAAATAGACGACGACGACGAAAACATGACGTCATTTTAGGAAAAGACTGGGTCGAGGACATCGTCCTTGGCGGGAAGGTTGAAAGGTTTAAGCACAGTGTGTTTTTCGTGGACGACGGCTTCAATGGCATCGTTCAAAGCTATTCGAAATCTGCTGCTGTTAGGTCACGATGACGGCCTAATTAATGATGAAGAGTTTTTACTACTTTTTGACGAGTATCAGTCGAGAAATCCTGAATTTCCTTACGATTCGTACTCCTCCTTTGATCTTGAAGAACTCGATGAATCTGAATGCTTAGCTGAATTTCGAATGAAGAAAAGGGATATTAATATTTTATCAGATGTTCTAGGAATTCCTGCAGTCATTGAATGTGACCAGCGATCAATCTGTGATGGAACTGAAGCCTTGTGTATGTTTAAGACGATTGTCTTACCCTTGTAGATTCGGAGATATGGTACAACGGTTTGCTAAACCGGTACCAATTCTTAGTATGGTCACAAACTATATTCAAGACTATATTTATGATAACCATTACCAGAGAATCATGCAGTGGAATCATACACTTCTTAGCCCAGCCAATTTGCAAACTTATACAGATGCAATTTCAGCCAATGGAGCTCCATTAAACAACTGTTTTGGCTTTATTGATGGTACAGTCAGACCCATAGCAAGACCTGGAGAAAATCAAAGAATAGTGTACAATGGTCATAAGAGGGTGCATGCCATTAAATTCCAGAGTATTGCTTTACCTAATGGTCTAATTGGAAACTTGTATGGCCCAGTAGGTAAGAAAAGTCTCAAGTATTAGAACTGAGTTACACTAGCTATAAATTTGTATAATTTTTTTCAAAAGTTACATGTTTATATAATTACATATGTATATCTTTCAGAAGGTAGAAAACATGATGCTGGCATGCTTGCTGACTCAGGCCTACTTCAAGATCTACAGCAATTTGCCTTTAACCCAGCTGGTCAGCCTCTCTGCGTGTATGGAGATCCTGCTTATCCTCTGCGACAACATCTTCAGGGTCCTTTTAAGTATGGTATTCTAACTCCCCAGATGCAGAACTATAATTCTGCAATGAGTAGTGTTAGGTGTTCTGTAGAGTGGCTGTTTGGAGATGTGGTCAACTCATTCAAGTTCATTGACTTTAAGAAGAATCTCAAGCTTATGCTCAGTAGTGTTGGTAAAATGTATGCTGTTTCTGTCATCCTAACCAATGCATTAACCTGCCTGTATGGAAACCTCACATCTACATACTTTGATCTCAGTCCACCAACACTTCAAGATTACTTTGCTTGAATTGTAAGTACTAATGTAAATCCTCTCTTTGCTTCCCCTCTCTCTCTAATACGTGTAGGTCCCCTTTTTAGATATTTTTTTTAGGTTGTTTATAAGCCCCCCTATCCTTCAAAACCAAAGCTACAAATTGTAAATTACAGTACTCCCTGCCCCTAATATGCCCACCCACTCAGCCATACTTCAAATAAATGACCCCCAAGAGGATAAATAGAGGATTTACAGTAGATTTTCACTGGTATTGTTACAAATTTAGTGCAGTGTTTACCTTCTAAAAAGCAAAATTGTTAAATAACAGAATAAATGTAACTGTTTCATGTTTCTGTGACACAAACAACTCCAGATGTGTTTGCTTCTGTCAGTGCAATGAACTTACAATAGTCTGAGTTATTAATTATGGTATAGTTTGATAGACCAGCCAAAACACAACAAAACCAGATATCAGTATATCATTACCTAGTTGTCTGGGTCACAGAAACACGATAGCAGCTGTAGAGAAATAAGACACATCAAAGAACATAACTGCAGACTTTTACTTAAAATCTTAAAACATTGTATATTTAACAAATGTTAATAAATATCATTCGAAACAGCAACAGAGCAGTGAAATCAAAACTCATTCACTTTCAAACCACCATAGAACTTGTGTTGTAATGTCAGTCAGAGTAAAATAATGCCCATATGAAAATATTTGACAATATTACAAACCATTACAGTGCGACTACTCTAACCAGGGCCACCCAAACAAATTTTGATTCTATTGTTTATAAATACTCAATTGTGATTGGATAATTTGTATGAAAATTTGTTTGGGTGGCCTTGCATGGTTGGTGTAGTCACACTGTAATGGACTAAACTTTGAATGTACATTGTATTTAGTCAATAAAACTGATATAATGTATATCAAACAGCAACAACATTTAGTCAATTTCAAATCAATATAGAACTTGTCTTATATTGTGAGTAAAATGGACTAAAATTAATTGAATGTAGTTGTAAAGATGTGGTACACATTCAAATAAAACTGATATAACGTATTAATTGTCTTGCAACAAATTCAACATGATATTTTGCTGTCAGTTACCTTAAAGGGACTCTCCAATGGAAAACACATTAATGCTTATTTTGTGAATAAAAGGGTCAGGATTTCGAAAATTGAACTGAAATTGACGTAAAATTAATTTCTAGCCCGATAAAGCGAAAATTAAAATTTCGTTTGGGTACCCTGTGGTGCAGTGACGTAGCCGATGACGTCAGTTCGTCGTACTTGTGTTCAGTGGATCGAAGACGAAGGTGATCGAAGACGAAGGTTTTCTCAACTGTTTTCTCTGTTTTAGTACAAAATATGGCGCTACCTTTCCAGTTTGAACCCGAATATGAAAGCGATGAGACTCAGGAGAATGATAACAACTCTCCAAGCAGTGAATCCGAAAATGAGATTGGGGAAAATCGCATGATTTCAAGCACTTGGTGTAGTTGTACTAATTGCCCTATACCACTATGACGTCACATCAAAACAATCTATTGTTTAAACGCTAAGGATCATGGTCGCTAGAGGGGGACAAAACAGCAACAACACAAAGGATTATCCAGATAAATGTATTTTACAGACGGTCTGAAAGCGATAAAAGTCACCAAACACAGTAAATATTGTGGGAAAAGTATCGATGAACATAATATCTGGAAACTAGCCAATTTGAAATCTAGCGAACCTCAGCAGAGCAGATTTAGTTCAAATTTCTATTGTTCTTCACGATTCTGTCCCCCTCATAAATAAGCCGTTACGTCATAATGGTATAGGGCAATTGTCAAGTCATGGAATCGCATGAAATGTGTGTTTGCTGTCAGGAATTAAACTCAGTGTTGTGCATAATATTGGAAGGTTCGTCCTTTATTTCAAAATTTGACATTGACATTTTTCTTTTCAAGAGAGATGACTATAGTAACTTATATTCCCCGCCCTCTCTCTCCCGCCCTGCTTATAAATTATTATGTTTAATTTTGTTTCAAGATGAAGTTTGTATTACAGAACATAATAGCTTCCGCCATGTTTGTTTAAATCGTGACGTTTGATGGACAGCTCTTGTCTCCCTACACGACAGAGATAGTGCCAAGCTACCAAATCTTCATAATATACCTAATGAGTAAGTATTGACCTACAATAATTTCTTTTGACTGATTAGTTTGGAACCAACATTTTCCCTCTGATCTATTCTCAGGTATTTTCGTTATGCTGCATACCGACAGTTTACGTGGTGGACACATGGCTATTTAGGCAAACAAATAAGAAGAGTTATTCCTGCATTCCTGGTTCTTCCTAGTAACCTTTGCTTTAAATCGTGGCTTTCATCAAAGCAAGAAGACAAGAAGTGCTTGGAGCAGAGATGGGGTTTTGAGGGAAGGTTTTCATTGGGGCGACCTGTGAGATGTATCCATTGTTTACGTAACTTTAGCTTGTTTTTGCCCGTCGTTATTACATGGAAAGATATTCCGAATTCTTTCTTTTCCGAGTGACTGGAACACCCAATGGCAACACAATGAGGCATAGTCGTTAATGTTATAATAATAACGAACTATCGTCTTTTTTCAACACTAATAATAATTTAAAATGTTCGTGCCAAAATCTGCTAAAATAACAAGTACGACGAACTGACGTCATCGGCTACGTCACTGCACCACAGGGTACCCAAACGAAAATTTTACTTTTCGCTTTATCGGGCTAGGAATTAATTTTACGTCAATTTCAGTTCAATTTTCGAAATCCTGACCCTTTTATTCACAAAATAAGCATTAATGTGTTTTCCACTGGAGAGTCCCTTTAAAAACAATAAATTATCATTTTTTGTTTTCAATGAGTGCCTTCAATATTTCATTTTGTTGTTGTTGCTGTGAAAGAAACATGGTTTGCAAGTTTTGTTGTTGTTGTTGCTGCTGTTGCATTTGATTCAACAAGACTTTCATCATATCCTGCTGTTGTTGGGAAGATTGATCTTGTTCTTTCTTCTTAAGTTCCATTTCTTCTTTTCTTAGATCATATTCTTTTGATGCCTTTTCTTTTAGATAATCTATTGCATCAGATGTACTTCTTCTTCCTTTTTTCTTTGTTCCTGTTTGAAATTCATCACTTTGCCTTTTCTCCATTTTTTCCATAGCTTGTCTTCTGATCAAGTCTGCTGCTCCTTTTTCTTTTTCTGATTTTTTGTTCTTTTCAAGATTCTGTGCCTCGATTGCAGCTTTCCCTTCCTTTTCTCTTTCAAGAATGTCTTCCAGCAAATTATCCAACTCTGACACGTCCTCCACATCAATCCCACTCGCTTTTTCTTCTTCCCGTATCTTTTGTGCCCGTTTGCTTGTTAATAGTGCATATCTGTCTCGCACTGAGCGTGCAGTTACTCGAAAAGCTGGTTGTTGAAGATCATTAAGATGTGTGGCTATGCTATCCCATACTTTCCCTCTTTCTGGGCTTCTTGGTTTGAAGTTATACGGCTCCTCAAGTATAACTTCCCTACACATGACTACATCATGTTCTTCGGTCCATTGAAAATATCTGTTGCTGTCAATAAATAAAATATTTTAATTTAGATATAAGATGTGGACACTCGAACCGTGAACACTTAAGAGTTTTTTTCTAACTTTTTTTTTCTAACTTTCTATTGCCTCATAGCCTCTCAAATGAAGCATTGAGTTTAAATACACTTAGTGATCAAAATAAATCATTTTTCTGATCTATTTGCTCAATCGATAATTTATATATTTGTGTTAGAAAAAAACTAAGGGTGCGTTCGATTGACTCTATTCCAGAATAGGAATACACGGAATAAACACTTCGATGCTTTTATTTCAGCACATTTAAATTCCAAACTGTTCCTTGTAACTTTATTATGATACAACAAGGAATTGTTTCATTTTACAGTGGACAGTAGCTGCGTGACAGCGATTCGGCGATGTTATTCCGTGTATTCCTATTCTGGAATAAGGTCAATCGAACGCATCCTAAGTGTTCACGGTTCGAGTGTCCATACTGTAAAAGCTTATAAGATTTTAGCTTAATTTGCCACGAAAATAAGCTTACGTACAAAAAGCATATTTATGTTTTAGAAGGAAATAAACCAGTAGATATACATACACATTAATACATACAATTATTAGATACTGAAAAGAACACATTTCAAAACTGACAGAGTAAATCAAATAAACAATTACATACGTTTTCTTCATTGAGGCGACTGAGCTAGCTGAATCCGCCATATTGGAATTCCTAGAAAAACAAATGCGACTCCATTTTATCAAAACAAATGATAATTGTAAAGCAAATACGCTTTAAAACAAATTCAGTAGGCCTATAAGGAATGTATCTTGGTAAATATGGATAAAATATCGTTAGAGATGTTGATTTTGTCTATTTAAAACGAGAAAATAACTTACGTTTTCGCCTGAACGCCTCTCCAGTGGATATGCCGTCCTCGACGAAGGCTGGACGACGTTTTACTGAGTACACGCATGCGCATCGTCGTCAAAAGGTATCAGATCTATTTCCGGTCGTCGTCGTCGTCTATTTCGTCGTCAATGCTTAAGCTCCCTAGTACCTGTAGGTTTCATTACGACAAGCAATCCTAACAATCAAACGCTAACTCTCTTTATTAACACGGGTCTTGAAGTGTTCGCAAATCGTAGATATTTTTCTTGAATCAAGGATTGAATTGATTGGTTGTAATCAGTAGAAGTTGATGTGTATTTCTTGTAGATTTTATTTGTTGATCGTGTTTGATAGTGTAGGTTTGAACTAAGGATGAAGTAAAGCATAATTACCTATTAACTAAATGCTGGCATAGAATCAATTGTTACTGTTGCATGCTTCTAACATAGATAATCACGATAGCTAATCAATATATACATTAAGTAATTCTAGTGATCTTACTTTGGTCTCCTGGCTTGCTTGTACGAGGTAATAGATCGATAGAGGTAGATGTAGCGTAGATATTTCTGAGTAGTTCAGTCTTAGTTTTCTATTCGACAAGTATAACTCAGGAAGCGTGGCTGAGCTTGTGTTTACTCGAATTACATATTGATTTTTGATTGGCCTAGCAGATGAATGGCGGTAAATACTAATAACTGTAATTAATAACCTAACATGAATATTAACTAAATTAAGTTGCGTAATAAGCTAACAGTACCAATACCTTGCTGTTTCGGAGTTCTTCATAACAGGAGGGAGACTTGGCGGCAAGTGAAAGACAGAACCTGATTACCATCGGGTGGAAACGTTCACCAGTGCAACTACTAGAAAACAATTTCTTCTGTTGTTGCCAAAACAATTCCATGAATGGAGTGATCTCTTCTGAATCAGCTGTGTTAAGAATGCTAGCAAAGTCATCGCTTACTTCATGGTCCACCTCAGGTTCGTCTTTAACAATTCAGTTCGCATTTCGTTCAGTTCTTGCTCAAGCTCTGCACACCTCAGCCTTTGTCCCCGTAAAGTTAGTTTTAATCGTTCTGGATCCATCTTTGACACCGGTGCCTTTACATGTGCAGGCTTTGATAATCGCCTCTCCTTTGATTTACTTGTATTTACTGCACAGTCCAAATACTCGGTACAACCAGTACACGCATATTCTTCTTGCTCACACATTAGCCAGCAGCCCTTACCTCTCCAGTACGCTTTGTGTGGAAACTGTTGGCTTTCATCCTCATCCTGGATCCTTATGCGTTGGAATTACATGGTGAAACAACTTGCTTGTGAGCTCCATATGTACACCACAGCATAGTTTGTACCCCTCTAGGTATTTTACAAGTCTCCATATTGGCACATCTCTGACTGTCCGTCTGTGGTCGAGATATACTGAATGGTCATCAGCTGGTAAGTAGCAACCATATGCTTTAACAGAGAACCCCAGGCTGTCATCCACTGTTATTTCTAACCCAGGGAGCAGAAAAGGATCCAACATCTTCTTTAACACAAGTCTGTCAGATAGTGTTTTGACGTTCCATTCGCTGAGACTTTTAAGTCCTGCTACTCACTGGCATAGCTCAGTAAAAGTCTTATAACATACATTTATAGTTGACTGCTCCAGCTCAGAGACAATAGATCGACCAGATCTTGGTAATGGCTTGGTGCGTTAGTGGCTTCTCTTTGGCATGTTTGGTATGGCTCCAAGTATTGGCCTTTTTTGTCATTTTCTCAGAATGGACTGTAATACAAAATAAAAAAGAGCATTCAGAAGCATCGAATCGATGGAAATCAACAAGGAAAGAAGTCACAAGCCATACAACATATGATGCATAGTAATTATAACCGTTGCAAAGCATCGAAATCGAAGTGTAAACACAAGTTTTCAACAACCATACTTACATATTTCGATATCCTCAGCTGCAAAATGCTTTTCACAGGTAAACACTTTATATTTCTCGATTCTGTTCCTAAAATCTCGATCCATCTCCCTCGACTTCGTGATTTCATTGAGCCAGGCTCTCCTCCAATGCTTGTGTGCTTCGTCTTTCGGCGCAGGCACCTTAAATATCCCAATTCCTTTCGTTCTTCTGCATGACCCGCAACCGAAAACAGCGCAGTTATCGGCCGGCATGACTATTATGAACCTTTAGTTGTAATAATTATGATCTTTAAGACTTTTTTAAGCGGAAACTAGCAAACTATTGCACCAAGCTTCGACTTCACGGCATTCCCGGCACCATCTTGGAAATTTGTGTGCACGGTCATGATCACGTGACTAAGCAAAAACCACAACAAAGAGATCGTTCTTTGAAGTTCGCCGGCTTTCATAACCATTCTCCTCTACTAACTATGCGCTTACTTTCGCCAATCTTGTCACTCGTGACTCGATCATCATGCAGTTTCATCAAATTTGTGTTTGTTTAGCCTTGTGAAAACTCTACAACTACCACAACGATAATTACAAGATACCACTAAACCACATCCAAGAATAAATTGAAGTCACTTTTTGACAAAATAGTTTGATGAAAGAGACGAAAATATGTATTTGAAAGTCTTCGGCTAAGGCAGCCGCTCCAACAGTCAACAGCCTTTTTGAAAAAACCAGCAATTTTCACGACTTTATCCTTAGATTTTCCATTGGATCCAGTACTTAAATGTACTGTCAAATCGATTCCATCTATTCTTGGGAATGTTTTTCTTAATTGTTCAAGGCAAAACACCAAGAAGAAAGTACAAAATTAACAGCGACCTTCTTCATGTTTATTACCTGAAGGGAGTGCTTAACCAGCGTTTATTTCTCGCATCTTTTCAGAAAATGTTCCTTCTATAATTGTAATTTTGTGGGGGGGAGGGGGGGGGGGGGGGGGGGGGGGGGGGACTTCATCGGCCATTTCCGATGTAAACACAAGTTAACAAAGAGGATGCACCCCAAAGAGTAAGTGCCTGGTTGTTTCACAAATCGAAGAATGTCTTGTACAAACATCTAATACGATATTCCTGTGTAGATATGCAAGGAAATGGAGCCAGCTAAAGCTCGTAGTCAAAATAGAAGAAGAAGAGGTTGTGGTGGAGGGTGAGGTAATGCCAACCACAAAGAATAAGGAACTGTTTTAATTATTTAGGCAAAGACAGTAATCATTCTCGTCCCCAGACCCTTCTCAGCTTTCTAGCGAAAAATCGTAGGCTCTGGTAAGAGACGTCTCAAACCTCAATTTGATTGGTCGAAATAATTCCATGCGTAATTAGCGACAAATATGCACAACTACAATAATATGCAAAGAGAATACGAATTTTGGCACTTTTCAAGTCTTCCGTAAATTTCAAGTCATCTTTCATCCTTAACACAGCACATGGGATTCCTGTATTTGCCAATTTGGATATCTGCTCCTCCATTATCGTAGTGTTAAGTGGCGAAATTACTATGATCATTTCCAAGACCACTCAAAAACCAACCGTTAAGCTTTGATGGATCAAAGATTTGCCGTATCCTGTAGGAAGAATACTAAATCAATATTTGTTTATGTTCGTCAAACTCGTTGTAGAGTTTCAGTGATGTGAAAGGTAAAAAACGAGCCTAATTACATGTAATTATTATTCAAAACAAGCACTTTTTGCCGTCGGTGTCTTGATCTGATCAGTCTGTTCTTGTTCGTTGAGTGAATAAATGCTTTATTTGTCTATTAAATGCTTTATTTGCAATTGGAATGGTTGTAGAGGAGATATCCAGCGCAAGCGTCGGAAGATCTAGCTAAATATATTTTTGATTTTATATTTACCGTGATTAAAATTATATTTTGAACATTTCACTGTAATTCAGTTAATACACGCACTTGCTGGCTGTAGAATGAACTCGAAATTCTTCATACTATGTATGCCGCTGTAGAATAAGTCGGTTTCTAGAGCATCGTACTTCGCTGAAGTCCGACAATTCTGATCAATTCCGTCACCGGAAGTTATAAAATATTGAGCATGCGCATATCTGACGACCTAGAATCTGGGTCTTCCGGTTTGTCTCTTACCAGAGCCTACGATTTTTCGTTAGAAAGCTGAGAAGGGTCTGGGGACGAGAATGAGACAGTAATGTTTTATTTTTATTATTATTATTATTATTATTATTATTATTATTATCATTATTATTATTAATATTATTATTATTATTATTATTATTATTAGTCGGGCTTCCTGTGGAATGCTCGACTCTAAAAATGGAAGTCTTCGTCGTTGGCCTCAAACGTGAAAGTGGCTTCTAATGCGCATGACTCAACACGAGACAGTCGACATCGCAGCCTCTTTCTTCACAAACACATAGCTCAAAACAGCTCAAATATTGCTCAAATGAACTCACATATTGTCTCAGCTGGGAACTGCATAGCTTTACACTGTGTACTGAAATAATATGTTAATTGGATCAAAGCAAAAGGCGAGAAGTTCGAAGATAAATATGCTATCAGTATCGCACAACTGACACAAGATTGAAATCTAAATCTAAACGAAGTCAATGACTGTGTAACGCCTGCCTGACCACAACCAATAATCCCCAACAGCGAGGGGTAGGTTGTATATTGGTCAAAGTAAAGTAAAAGTAAATGTGTCTTCTATTCTTTTTACCGCTGTAATTTTGTGTTGTGGTAAAGCTTATAACACCAATAGATGTTTATGTTAATGCCGTTCAAAGTTTTGCTGAGCTTTTTAAATCGTTCAGTTGGAAATCATTTGAATATCGAATGTACGGTGGCCCACAAGGGCAAAACACAACTCAATATTTGGTTTAAAAACACAACAAAGTTTCGTAATACAAAACAAAGTTTCGCGATACACAACAAAGTTTCGTAATACAAAACAAAGTTTCGCGATACACAACAAAGTTTCGCGATACACAACAAAGTTTCGCGATACAAAACACAAATTCGTAATACAAAACAAAGTTTCGCGATACACAACAAAATTTCGCGAAACAAAACACAATTTCGTAATACAAAACAAACTTTCGTAATGCACAACAAAGTTTCTCGATACAACCGTAAAGTGATACAAAGCAAAATTTCGGGAGACTGGTAACGAGCTCGGACAAAAATAATGAAGAGAGATTTGGACCTAGAGTATCAGTGCCATCTTGGATTTCTTGGATAACTATGGATGAAAGTATTCCCACTGGAGATGAGAAGGATATTATCACATATTATTTTAGAAAGGGATATGAATATCAAGCAATTGTAAAATTTTTAGACAAGTATCATCAAATAAGTATAAGCATCAGGACATTAAAGAACAGATTGCGACACTATAAGCTACGAAGAAGGACACCAGCATTCGATTTGGACTTGGTACGTGACAGAATTTTGAGGGAGCTGAGTGGCCCTGGATGCAGCAGCGGTTACAGGAGCATGTGGCATACTCTACGCTTGGAGAACATTCAAGTACCTAGGCATGTTGTAGAAAAACTGATGAGAGAGCTTGACCCAAAAATCCTTTACAAATAGAAATGTATTACTATTATTGAAACAAACAAGATATATACATGTAGATAGAGATACAAATGTAGATAGATAAACAAGCTACAATGTACCAGTACTGGTCGATTTTATTACAGTGGAACGACTTCAACTGGAGCCACCAAAGTCTTTTTAACCAATCAGAAAGCAAGTCTTACAAATGATCAGCAATGTATTATAACTGTAGGTAATTAAGGCTTGCATGTTACATGTATATGGCTATAATCACCCACTTTATATATCTAGAAAACTTTGTATTGGTGGCCCTGATTGAAGTCATCAAAGTGTAATACCTACATGTATACTATCATAGCAAAATCATATTTTTGAGTGTACATGTACCTTCACTAGCAGGCTGGCTTTCTGAAGCATCAACATCTTGCTCAATATCATTATCTGGATTGGGATGAAGCAAACAAAAACATACATAATATGAATAAAAAATGTGTAATATATGCAGTTTACATTTAGAAATAGAACCAAAAGTATTTTTATAGTGATAAATGACAAACTGTATACATTGTATGTCTTAAATTACAATCATGACATCATGATGTTTAATATATTCCTACCTGAAATAGATGCACCAAATTCAACTGAACTGTCTGTGGTGGGTTCAACACATGTAGAAGTACATGAGAGACCTATTAAAAATATGGAATTCATAAACAAATTATGTAATTCATTCCAGCAATTGGAACATAACACTGGTATAGGCAGTGGACCAAGATGACCATATATCATTTTAAACAAACAAACAAAAAGCAGAGATGAGAAAAACATGCTCTCCACAAACTGGTAAAGTCTTATGCCCGTTCACACCAAGGCTAAAACATGTTTTAAAGTGGTTTAACTACACCATGCAACATTTGGCACAAAACTGCTGGTAAACTGTCCTTTGTGTTGCATAGTATAAATACCAGATAGTTTGATTCTTGTGAAATTAGGTGCTCTCAGATTATAGAAGCTAGAAAACCCCAGTTTAACTAAACAAGTTTTGGTGTGAATGGGGCATTAGCCTGTTCTAGTAGAGGGACACCTAAATGCTGTTGAGTACTTAAATGATGACATGATTATTGTTGTTGTTGATACTAAGACTCACTTTGGTTGCCCTGTTTGTAATCTGTAATCTTAATCTCATCATTATCATCAAATACACAGTTTTGCAGGTCATTAAATGAGTCATTATCAGAGCCATCATCATTTAAGCTTTCACAATCTCCAGATTGCACACTGTCGCCGTCGGCATCATCTTGAATATATTCTTCGGTCTGGACTGAACAAAGAAAAAGTGTTATACGGCTATAGCTTCTTCCTAAGTCTTCCTTGTACTTTTCCAGGGTAAATGGCTCATTACTGCCTGGCAGGTTTATAACTTCACTCCCGTCTGGATAGCATAGTCTGTATGTTAGATCATTTCTGAAAGACCTATCGTAAGCTGCTCTTTTCTTTAAGGCTTCTTCGCGTACAGCTACTGCTGACGCAGATTTAATGACTTTGAGAGGTAAAGACTTTCCTCGAATGGGCTTGAGTGTGCCCATCAAGTTAGCGGCGATGCCAATGGTTATAGTGACGGGTGACTCATCTGCCATCTTTCTCTTCTTGTTCTTCCCGGTATTCTTGTGGTCGATTAATTGTGTCCTTTCGGTCGACTTAGACTTTTTAAATTCTTTAAAGTTTTGAGATTTCTAGAAACACCACTTGAGCCTTCACTTGATGAATGTTTAGTTGAAGAAATGCCACATCCAGGACAATATTTGTAATCTTTGAGTACCCAACAACCACAGTTCTGACAAAACATGGCGGGACGAGTGAACACAGAACGAGTCACGTGACTTGATCCAAATCTCTCTTCATTATTCTTGTCCGAGCTCGTTACTAGTCTCCCGAAATTTTGTTGTGTATTGCGAAACTTTGTTTTGTATTACGAAATTTTGTTGTGCATCGCGAAATTTTGTTTTGTATTACGAAACTTTATTGTGTATCACGAAAGATTGTTGTGTATCGCGAAACTTTATTGTGCATCGAGAAATTTTGTTTTGTATTACGAAACTTTGTTTTGTATTACGAAACTTTGTTGTGTATCACGAAACATTGTTTTGTATTACGAAACTTTGTTCTGTTTTAAATCAAATATTGAGTTGTGTATTGCCCTTGTGGGCCACCGTACGAATGCCCACAAATGCAGGAAATATTATTCGTGATTGTTTCGTTCCGTGGTCCTCCGCTCACATTGTTTAGTCGCGCTGCGCGCTGATGTCTAGTTTATTTATACTTGTATTATTTGTATTATGGTATCAAATAAACTCTTGTCTTTGTCATTTATGATTCGCTGAGTTTGTGAAATTGTTTTTACAAAGCCGAAAGCATATATATTGTTCTACCGAGTCACGCAACGAACCACCAAACACTGTTGTTTTAATCGCACTAAGATATCTATATTTAGTTCAAATAGGCTACATTTCATTTAGAAGCCCAACTTCACGCTAGTAGAGCGTCTAGTTACTATTACTACTACTACTACTACTACTGCTGCTGCTGCTGCTGCTGCTGCTGCTGCTGCTGCTGCTGCTGCTGCTGCTGCTGCTGCTGCTGCTGCTGCTGCTGTTGCTATCTATAGATCGGAAGAAACAAAAAGTTATTACGGTGTACAGAGCCATTAATAATTATGCACCGCCATACTTAAAAGATATGTTCATTCCCAGAAAGAGTACATACAACCTAAGAGACTTTGAAAATAAACTCGAAATTCCCAAACCTAGAACTGATTACCTTAAGCGGAGCTTTAGCTACAATGGTGCAGTTCTGTGGAATGACCTACCCAAAGAATTGAGACTCTCAAAATCCCTTTCTCATTTTAAAAAGGAAACTGAGAATTTCTTTTCTAAATCAGACTCCCACACGGCAAACATGTAAAACAGTTTTATTTTTAGATAATTATATATTAACTAGATTTTAAATTATTGTATATTATTCTAAACTATATTTCTTACCGTGATTAAATAGAATTTTGTCTGTCTGTCTGTCTACTACTACTACTACTACTACTAGTATTACTACTACTATTACTACTACTATTACTACTACTACTACTACTACTACTACTACTACTATTAATACTACTACTACTACTATTAATACTACTATTAATACTACTAGTACTATTACTATTATTATTACAATTATTATTATTAATGAAAACATTTATAATTATTATTATTATTATTATTGTATAAGAAAAATCAGCGATATAAAGTTACGACGTTTCGACATCGTCAGATGTCATTATCAAGTAAATGTAAATTCCAGTTTACATTTACTTGATAATGACATCTGACGATGTCGAAACGTCGTAACTTTATATCGCTGATTTTTCTTATACAATGTTTCCCTCAATCATTACTTATAAGATTATTATTATTATTATTATCATCATCATCATTATTATTATTATTATTATTATTATTATATAGACAGCATGAACGGCGTGCTGTCCCCCTTCATACAAGGAGGGAAGTGAGTCCACCTTTGGCACGAATAGGTAAAAGTCAAGTAATATTGTAAGTCGCTCTCAAATTCAAGTTCATATGCCCTAATTTACCATGTAGGGAAAACCACGACCTCTATTGTTGAAACCCAGTCCAGTGACGACGACTTCGACGCCGGCGGTGACTGGAAACCGATACAGGAGTCGGAGTCGGAGTCGGACAGCGAAGATGAGTCTTCGTTTACCGTCGTTGATTGTAAGTACCATAAAATTATCCATAACCATACTCTCGCAGTGTTGGCTAACCAGTTTAACTCTATTTTCAGCGCCATTCACCAGTTACATAAAAACAGAATGTCCATTGCGCGCGTACGTGCAGCACCTGTTCAGTCCTGATGGTGGTGAGAGGACCGAGAAGGACGCCATGCAGAGGGCTCAGCATGTGCACACCATTGCATCGCTGACAACAGCCGATGAAGGTGGTAAGTTTCTAACCCTAACGTTATGAACATTTAATTAAATTATTCTTTGTTTTCAAAGATCGAATGGACAAATACCTGGCGGAGCCATTTCTCTACCCAGCAACAGTGTGGGTGCGCTTCTTCAGCTATAACCTAGAGTTGTATGAGGCCTACGAAAAGGCCTCACCTGAAGGGAGAGAACGTTAGTGAAACTAATTACCACAGAGCTTAACCCTCTCCCGCTTCTAAAACTTAGATTTTTTGTTTCCAGATATATCCAAGGGCCTAAAACTAGGTAGCCTGAAGGCATACAGTCTTGCCCTTCGGGATTACCTGGGGGAATTTTTAAGCAAATTTTATCCGAACGGCAACCTAACTCCTGGCCAGGAGAAAACTCTAAAAGGCATAATATAGCGTATCGTCTAACCAATTTATGAATGGCCGAAACGTCCAATAAACAGTGACAAAGAAACAAGTTGGTGTCTATATATAGAATAGAGATAAATAGGTGATTATGTTCACAGATGAACTCCCAATAAAAGGACCCTCCAGGATTCACAGTCTGCACTCCACTCTAATTATATATATGTCTTTCAATTACAGCGCTAGCAGATCGCCAGGAAAAGTGGCGTACCTGCCTCCAAAAGAAAACAATCACCCGTGCAAACTATGTACGGTCAGAGGAGGCCTTGTCGCCAAACTTCACAATGGACGAAATCATCCAGCTGAACGGTTCTCAATACTGCCTGGATAAGAGGACCAGATTGGAACAGTTACATAAACTCTTTCAATTCAACAACCAGGTAACTACATTATTGATTATACAGTGTTTGTCTCTGACTTCTGTTTTTCTATATAGACGTTTCGGCCATTAAGGTGATTCCCTTGAAAAAGAAGCAAATCCTAGAATGTTCTATAACTTGGCATGGTGATACATTACAGTATGGAGTTTCAAAAAATGCAATAAAAAGAGGGGGTCACCGTGCTCATTTTTGCTCTACACTGCTTTGAAAGTATGGTATTTTAGTGTTTCCGGTCGAGTCTCGCCTGGCATCGGGATCGGGTAAATAATTTTCCACAACTTAAAAGACAAAATATTAATAATGAAATAGTGTGTTTGCTATAGCTTTTGTATCTCTAGTCTACCGTCTGATAGTAAGAAAATGCTCGAATTTTGGATAGTTGTCGAAAAATAGAACAAAAAACACAGATGTTCGAACCTCCGAGAGAGTCTAAAATGCATTCATTCAATTTTTTTTATGTTTGAAATCCTAACTTTTTTTAATACTTTGCTATATACTAGAGAACTATAGTGTGATGAAAGTTATTCAATAAAAAATAGAGGTCACCGTTCTCGTTGGTGAAATATATTGCAAAACGTTCAGTTTTGGCACGTACATTTGATAATTTCCGCGTGGAGACTGGATAGAGATTCTCTTTCGTAGTGAAATGAAACATGCTTATTAATGTGTGGTAACTTTGTTTGTTACATTTTGGGTCTTGTTTTGTTTGTTTTGTTTTGCTCGCATTTGTAAAAAGGCCGTTTTAAGGAGGCTGGAAAGGGTTTTCTGACCGCGCGGAGAATGGTGACAAAAATATTTCAACAAAATGAAAACAAAATGGCGGCGCTTCCCGAGTCAGAAGAAAATCTACTAAACTTTGAGTAAAACAAGTGATAATGACCATTTACTAAACAAATATTCTCAGAAATACATTTATCAAGGTCATTTTTACTTCGAAAAGGCCACAGCTTGATAGATCAGCGTATTGTTGGTCGTTTCTGGTAATTCGAGACGATCGCACCAAATCAATGTAAACAACATTATTCTCCGTGATATAATAAAATAAATACTGTTTATACATCTCTCTATGTTTGTATCTTTTTGCAAGCTTCTTAAACAGTGTACGATGTATTCTGTAAGTCTTTCTTTTGGAATCATATCGGCGCTGCACACGCGTAAATACATGACGTAAGTAAAACATCATTTCGTGAAAAAATATCTAAGCTTATTGTACGCGTCAGAAATCAGGTGTTGTAAAACTACTTTATATTGCTTGAGCAGTTTAGAAATGGAATTCTCCGACTCCTCTGTTGATCCTAAAAACATCTGCCGATCGGAAAATGGACGCTTTGCAAGTCAGTATCCAAAACAAAACATCAAAAATTTACATAAAAATAAAGCTAAGAAGATGCTGTCGTGCAAACGTAGACTGGAGTTTAGCGAAGAAATAGAGGAACATGTACCACGAAAGAAAACAAGATCAATGGTAAATGAATGGGCACGAGCTGTCCAAAAATGTGAGACTTCATGTGTCATTCATTAGCTTTGTCTGAATGTTCTTGTAAAACAAATATTTGTACATCTCCCATCCCAGAAAAATGAAGAGCAAGAACAACTGGGAACTAGAGTTGTGAACATGGATAGTCTTTGTAGATCATTACAATCATGTAGCAAATGCAACAAAGGTGAGTTATACAGTACCCATGATACCCAGGAAATAAACCATGTGTTTGCTTTTTACTACATGCTAGCTGTTAGTAGAGTAATGTCTTGAGATTCTCATTCAATTCTGTCCAACCAGGACAAATAGAGACTGTACTAACAGGGTAAGGTAATTGTTTCACTACAACAATATTTAAAAACAAACATAATAGACTCTGAAAAATAAAATTAATTTTATTCCAGAAATCAAATACATAACTCATATGGGCACACTATACACTGACCCTAACCTGATGAAGCATATGAACAGTAGGTCAATAAATCATGAACTCAGTTATTTTGTATCATACAAAGTTCTGTTTTTGAAAGTGACAAAATAGTGTTCCAACAAAGTTGACTTCCTTATAATGATGCCATTTACATTATGTGATATAAATATAGTTCCTGAGTACATGTGCATCATGTACAAATGTATAGATCATAATTTCACGTCATAATTTTACAGGTCCATTGTCACTTACAAATATAATTGATGAAAAGAGAGTTGGTCTTGCCAGTGAGTTCACAGTTCAATGCCAGTATTGTAGCAGCAACAATAAAGTAACAACATCAGAAAAGCATAAAAGTGGTAAAAGGGGGCCTCAAGCATATGATATCAACAGTAGGGTAGTGCTTGGTTCGTTGGATGCTGGAATTGGCCATACACATCTGAGCACATTATTATCCACCATGAATGTACCACCAGTAAATCATACCACATTCAAAACAAGAGAGAGAGAAGTTGGTAGAGCTGTTGAAGAGCTTGCAAAAAGGAGCTGCAAAGAAAATATAGAAAAAGAAAAAAATCATTATCTTAAACAAAATGTAGGTCACAAGCATGATGAAAATGATATTGTTGATATCAATGTATCATATGACATGGGTTGGCAAAAGAGGGGTAAAGGCCACAATTCTAACACAGGTCATGGTGCTACCATGGGACTCATAACTGGTAAGGTCTTGGCATTCAGTACTAGATGTAAGACTTGTCGGGTATGTGAAGCTGCAAAGAAAAATGGGAAAGAGCCCAGATCACATGACTGCCGAGCCAATCATGAAGGCTCTTCAAAAATGATGGAATCAAGTGTTGCTTGTGAGCTGTTCACAAATTCAATCAAGGATGGCAAAGTAAAGTACTCAACATATGTTGGAGATGATGACAGTACAACTCTGTTGCACCTGTCGCAGAATGTTCCCTATGGCATCAACAAATGGTCTGACCAATATCACACTCACTAAAAGGTCCTTAGGCACCAGGCTTTACAATTTAAGTCAAAGAAAAAAATTCCCTGGTGCAACACCACTGTCATCTAAAGTCATCAACTACCTCACAAAGTGTTTTAGCTACTGCATTTCTCAAAATAAAAACAATGCAGAAGGACTTCAGAAAGGATTAAGATCTATAGTTCCTCACGCTTTTGGTGATCACCATCTATGCAATCCTAGTTGGTGTCGAGCATTAACAAATGTAACATCTTATAGACATGGGGAATTACCATATGGCAAAGATATGTATGGAGAGTCACTAAGGATGGCACTCACTAGTCTCTTTGAGGAGTACGCCACAGACATAGCAGTGAAAAAGATTGCACCAGCAGAAAATTCTCAAAGGAATGAATCACTGAACAATACAATTGGATCAAAAAATTTGAAAATAAGGTAATAAAACTAGAAAATATTCAAATATATATTATATAAACACTAAGATAAACTATTATTTAGTGTTACCCTCTATAAATAAAGTTTCTATCTATCTATCTATGATTATGTAAAAATAAATCAATAATAATAATAATTATTATTATTTTAGGTACTATGGTGGTAGTGAGAGTAGCGACTTCCGGGTAGCTTGTGGTGTTGCACAAAAGAACATTGGACACACCTATGTAAGTAAGGCACTAGAATCCATCAATATCCAGCCTGGATTACAATGTGAAAGCCATGGTGAGTCACAAGATAAAAAATCTTCTTTGGATGCCATTAGAAAATCCACACGTAAATTCAAGCACAGAAGAAAAGAACTAACATCCAAGAAGATTTCAAGAAATGTTTTGAAAGAAAAAAAGGAAGGGAGGAGCTATGAGACAGATATTGGTCTTAACTTAGATGTTACATTGTCACAACAACAACAACAACAACAACAACAACAACAACAACAACAACAACAACAACAAGTTATCAATAAGTTAAAAGTACTCGATGGCATAAACCTGGACACTATATCAAGTTCTGAACTCAAAGAATTTGAAAAACTACTTCCTCCTCGCCAAATCCGTCCAAACAAGAACCAACTTCACTACAGTTCTAATTTAAATTATCATTTCTGTCAATTAGCTGCAATCAAGGAAGATGGACATTGTTTATCTAAATACCTCGTCCCCAAAGGTGAAGTCAGTGACAGTGCTCAGATAGTAAATAATTTACACGTAGTTAAAGAAAATGGAAGAAGACTATTGTACAAGAATAACACTGAATTACCTACCGTATCATTAGAAGTCTGCCTGGAAGAACTACTCCACTTCATAGCACCACTTGATCAAGCTCTCAATCCAAAGCCTGTAACTGTTCTACTTGGACACAATTCTGAACTCTTTGACACTCCTGTTCTCCTTCGTACTGCAGGTAAATCCTTTGTTGATCAACTCCAAGACATGAATGTGTACTTTGCTACCTCAAAAAACATCCTCCGCCAAATGTAGAGATGCCTAGTAAAGAAAAACTATCAACTTTGTTCAACACTTTGATGAACGAAGAATTTGATGCACACGATGCCCTCGAGGATTCAAAAGCACTGTGTAAACTGTTTTTGTCACGCAGTTCACCTCTCCAACTCAGTCGGGAACTCCTTGTTAATGAATGTAACAGCATTTCAGCTGAGGATGCCTTTAGAGACATAAAGCTACTCGACCAAAGCAACGACCTCGTGCGTTCGTATCAAGGAAATCTTTACGACCATTTTAACGATCAGGGTCCAGTTAAACTAGGAATCATTAAGAAGATGACGATCCAAGGAATTTCCTATCAGCACTTGAATCGTGTATACCAGCAGTACGGGAAAATAGGACTGTATGCAGTACTCGCTTTGCCGCCATCAACGTCCCCAACGACATCTCGACCAACAGCAAGAATTTCCAAGACTTCACGCATCATTGCTTCTATAATTTACCACTTCGAAACACAGTAATCTATCCTCACTTGAAAGCCATTCATTATTATCCGACGAAACGCTATTTAAAGAACTCAAAACTCCAATTTCTTCGCATCGTTCAGCACAACATTGTTCTGGTGTTCTCGAAGGCCGTTCTCGAATGGTAAGCTTGACGCATGCGCAGTTCTTCTAGTTTTACAAGACCCATCTGACGTATACAAGGAATTCTTATGCCAATAACTCAAAAACTGTTCGGTAAAATGTTTTAATTTTTTGTCATTTTTTTCTACTTAGGTTCAAAATTGTATAGGCGAAATAGAAACAAATTCTGTAATGAGAAGCTTTATATAACTAACAAAATAGGTTTTTGCGATATATGATGAATTTCGCATTACAGAATTTTTTCGTTTTCTCTCAAAAGAAAGATCAAGGGTGAAACTCAAAATTTGCAAGCTAAAAAAAAAATTCACCGAATGGAAATCGAGTTATAAATTTTTAAATGAGAATTTAGGGTCTAATTGGAAGTACTATGTAGTTGCCATGACAACATCAAACGTCATATTGTCATAAATTTTCGAATCTTTATTTGTCCAGCTTCAAAATGGCATATTGAATCAATATCTTGTCTTAAGCAATTTAAAGTTATAGGAGTTTGTCAATGAGTGCATAGTTATTCTGAAATACCCTTTCCAGCCTCCTTAAGCCTGTTTATCTCAATAGCCGCCATCTTGAAAATTTAGCGATCTCAAATGTGCGCGAGCTCGCGCGAGCTAGAGAATCGTGCGCAGTAAGGGTGCGCAATGCAAAACAAGGGAATCACCTATTTTTGTGATGCAAACTGGTTTCCACGTTTTGTCTTTTTGGTGTTGCAGTCTAACTACCTCTCCTTCCTTGAGCTATCACCATGACATTCATGGATGTCTGTTGGTGTCCTGCACATGTGAGAGAAATGTCCTTTCTTGTTGCACTTGTAGCAGGTCTTTCCACTTGCAGGACAAATGTCTCTTTGGGCATGTTCCTTACCACATCGGCTGCATGAGTCTTTTCCTTGAGGTGTGTGCTTGGCGTCACGTTTCCCTTTCCTTTGGGCTGCCTGTGTACCCTTGGGTTTTGCTCGTAGACCTTTGACCATGTGAATTTGCGGTTCATTTGCATTGCTGATTTCTTTCATTTGGGCTTTCGATGTCTCATAGGCTTGGGAAATTTTGATTGCTTTCTCCAATGTCAGGTCGTCTTCTATCAGTAGCTTCTCTTGGATTTCTTTAGAATTGGTTCCTATCACAATTCTATCTTTTATCATGTCATCGCAATCATGAAATGAACAATATTTGGCTATCAACCTCAAGTGGGTGATCCATTCCTCCAGCGACTCTTTCTCACCTTGATTTGTCTCATAGAATAATTTTCGCTGTATTGTAGTGCTTTTCCTTGGTATACAGTAGGCTTCAAACATCTCTATTAGCTTTTCATGATTTTGCTTTTCCTCTGCTGATAAAACATTGCTTGAGCACCAAGCTCTGCAGATATCTCTTCCTTTTTGGCCAATTGATATTAACAAATACGCTGCTTTCTCAGAATCTTGCCATTTAGATGCATGCGGTGCTTCGAAAACAAGAAGGATTAGCTCTTTCCATCGGTTCCAATTTTCCGCGATGTTTCCGTGATCGACATCAAGTGATGGTATTTGCTTTTCGTTGTTTGTCATCGCGAGTCGATTCTTGGACACTTCTGACACCATGTAATGTTTTACTTTGGTCTGGATGGCACGTAGCCGGGTAGATATCCCTGGATGAAAACTTAGACTAACTGTGAACAAGAACAATGTGTCTTTATTCAAGATGGCGTCCAGAACTCTCGGGGCCTGGGATCGAACACAGGGATCCCAATATATTACATAGATATTGATTGTTCTATAGTTTTGTTTGTCCTTCCCATAATATATTGGGATCCCTGTGTTCGATTTTGAATTGTATGTAGCCACCATTTTCTCCTACCTGCATATTTACTATGGCTTCACTTTCTTCGATGTGGTCACATGTTACACCATTTTGCTCATCAGAATCTGAGCTATCACCATGACATTCATGGATGTCTGTTGGCGTCCTGCACATGTGAGAGAAATGTCCTTTCTTGTTGCACTTGTAGCAGGTCTTTCCACTTGCAGGACAAATGTCTCTTTGGGCATGTTCCTTACCACATCGGTAAGTCGATGTGGTTGGATTCTTTCGTTTGACCGTTATTTTCTGGTAGGTCGCTTTGCCATCTAATAATTCATGGATCTTTTTGTTGTAAACACATCGATTCATTACAACAACGGATTTACCTTTGTCTGCTGGGAGGATGACAACGTTCTCGTCTTTTCTAAGATTATTTAGTGCTTTTTCTTCTTCTTTTGTGATATGTCTCTCTTGTGGTGGTTTTGCATTTTTCAGGATATTTGTTACTGAAAAACGGATGTTGTTTTTGGAAATATCATCTAGGTTAAAGATACCCGATTCTATTGAAGCTAAAATCTTGGGGACAGGAACGTGTTTAGGTGTGATGGAATAGTTGAATCCGTGTTGGAGGGCTGATGTTTCAATTTCGTTTAGTTGTCTGTCTGAAATGTTTGTGACCCAGCGTGATTTGTTTACGGTTGTAGCAGTTCTTTCGTTACACAAAATTCCCTTTGTCTTATCTAAGAGACGCTGTAAAAAGTGTGCTGACTGCAAACAATTACCCTCCTAAGATCATACAGAACTGTGAGAGAAACATTAAATCAAAGAAAGAACAGACCTCCAGCCAGTGCAATGACCAACGACGTCGAGGAACAAAAAATATCAATTGTTGTCCTTCCTTACGTTAAAGGTGTGTCCGAGAAAATTAGCAGAGTTTTGCAACAACACAACTTGGATGTTGCTTACCGCCCTCTGACCAAACTGTGCAATGTCTTTCCACGACCAAAAGATCGCAGAGATGCAAGCAGCGAAACTGACATAGTATACAAAATCAAATGCTCAGAATGTGATTTTGTATACTATGGCCAGACAGGCAGATCAACGAAAACACGAACTTCGGAGCACAGAGGAGCCATTGCTCACAACCACCCTAACTCAAAAATAGCACAGCACAGCAACGAAACAGGACATTCTTTTGACTTTAAAAACATTACAACTGACTGCAACTTCAAGATATAAACCAGGTAACTACTGCCAGTACAATTCTATTTACAGTATTCAGCACTGACGCCCATTTCTTCATTTTCAGACCAGATGCATGCCAGAAGAGGCAGTCCCACTAAGAAACTTCTTAGTGTTTCAATAGACCAAATCGGCTAACGCAATGTTGTACCCAATTCAGATCTTTTGGGAATACGGTTCTTTGTCTATTGTATTTCGATTTCAATAGAGCATTGACATGGAAATGTTTGGAACAAAAAGCTCTTATTCCCAAAGGTTTTGAATTGGCCGGGGTAAAGAATGTAATCATTGTGTTAGCCGAATTGGTCTATTGACTTTATGCAATGGGACAGGCCATCGCTGATGGAAGATATGTCATTACAGCAAGTGGGCAAGGCTCGGCAACTGGACACCGGTGCATTCTCGGTGCCTATCCACAAGACCTCCATCAGCCATGGGCATGGATACCTCCAGTGGCCGGCAGACTAACCCTCACGTTCAGGCGTACATGAACACCGTACGGTTAGTATGTATGACCGTAATAGCATGCGTAGGCCTAAACTCTTCTTGCTGTTATTTTACATAGACCTGTCCTTCTCGAGGGCCGACCTTCGACGTCTTTCCTCGTGAATAAATGGAACGGCAGTGCGATCTTGCCAGTTCTCCCGTTAGCTCACTTCCTGTGCTCGAGCCACGGGGGAGCTGAGTGACGGGAAGAAAATGTGCTGCACCGATGTCAGAAAAATGTGGGTTACCACCACCGAGGAGAAGGAGATGCTGGCAAAGGCGGAAGTGAAAAACAGAATGTTTCCATGATAACCTTGGAAGGTAATAATCCTCATTTCATTTACCCTCAGCACTGCTGATAGGCATTTCAACATCGTATCAGAAAAGAGGGCTAGTTCAATAGTCACCCTCAAACTTAGCAAACTAGTGGTCAGTACGTAAACACTTCCACATATTTCCGAAGCTCAAAAAGTAATATATCCGTAATTGTCACAGATTGAAACATCAACCAGAGTCGAAGACGAAACATCGGAGGAAAGTCTCCGAATATTTAAAGGAGGAGGACGGCGAGCAAGAATTACCTGGACAAGAAGGTAGAGAGAAAGAAGGAGGAGGAGGAGGAAGAGAAAGATAATAATAATAATAATAATAATTATTATTATTATTATTATTATTGTTATTATTATTATTATTATTATTATATTATTATTAATAATAATAATAATATATTGTTTAACATTGAATGCCAAAAGCTCAAATTGATGTTCTCCAAGCTAAAATAACCGGAAGATCTTGTTAATTCTACCATCTCTTCGTTTGTCGACTCAACATTGTCTGATGAGACGAATCCCTCTCTCGTTACAGACGCTGACAAAACTATCCGTATAGTATTACCATTCAAGGATCAGAAGTCAGCCGACGTATTGAGGAAACAACTGAATGATCTTAGCAAGAAGATTGGAACAACTTTACAACCGGTATATACAAGCCGAAAAATAGGTGATGCCCCAAGGGTCTGAGAACTTAAACCCTCATTGGTCAGCCAACAAGGTGTAGTCTACAAGTTTAAATGTCCTCTGTGCGATGCAGAATACATAGGCTACACACTTCGTCATCTGCACCAAAGGATTAGTGAACACCGTTTTTCTACAATCGGTAAGCATCTACAAAGCGGTCATAATGTCAACCGTAAAGCCTTGGACCTGACTGACAACTTTTCGATCCTCAAGAAGTGCCAAGGAAAGTTGGACTGCCTCATCTACGAGATGTTGCTAATTAAAAAGAACAGTCCGAAGCTAAACATTCAATCGAATTCCATCCGTGCAAAAGTATTTGTTTAAATAACACTGAACTCTTTTATTGAACATTGCACACTATTCTTATGTTAATTATGTAAATTTCGTTTCGTACGTAACTTATTTGTTACTCATTATTCATCTCACTTTACTTGATAATGATGACAGGATGTCATCGAAACGTCGTAATCTCTTATCACTAGTTTTTCTCCTTAATTCAATTTCTAAAGTTACCCTTATAAGATTATTATTATTGTTATTGTTATTATTAAAGAGGAAGGAGAAGAGGAGGAAGAAGACGAGAAGGTGAAAAGGAAGACAATCCAGAGAAAATTCACCTGGTCAAGCGCTGATGAGGCAATACTCCGGCATCAAAAGCTTTGACAAATTCTGCTAAAAAGTCCCTTCTTCCCCAAAAAGGACGATATGTTTAACACATATAAACGTTTTGACGACACGAGAGAAATCCTGAGACGACACCGTGTGGAAGTCTCTCTACAAGGCTATGAATAAGTAAGTCCTTTCTCTTTTAAAAAACAACAACAACAACAACATACTTCACATCAAGCATACCACAATATATCCTCCACACAGGCAAACCACCTTACAACAACATCCACCTTGGACGAGATGCCTGGTCTTTCTCCGAATGTAAACGCGTCCAGGTAATCAAGTCTGCCTCCATACAGGCACCACCTACCTTGGCAGACGAGATGCCTGGTCTTGTCCGGATGTAATTTTAAAAGGCCTTCTGGTAATCAAGTCTGCCTTGATGACTGGTGCTAGCACACGCCATCATGACAGCCAGCAAACAACAGTACGCACACACGTGCCACCTTCAGGACAGGGCGACGATAGGTAGACCGATGCAACGGAGTCAGCTGTCAAAAGGGGAAGGCGAACATGCTGAAGTGGGACCATGAAGAGGCTGACAGTTGGACAGACACTTTTGTTGCAGTTAATTTTATATATTTGTTAATGGTGGGCTAGTTCATTGTTACTTATTCCAGCATAAACAAGGATAGGAAATAAACGTGATGAAGGTGTCTAAAATGGCACGAAGATAGGTTGACTGATGGAAGCGTTGATGTAGTTAGTTGCATATCTTTGTTAATGTTTTGCTACTTATGAGATTTAAATGATGTACGTATGCAGGGAAAAATTAATAGGGGAGTCCATCTCTTAATATACGTGGTTCCCATCAGATTGTTAGCTTGGCTATTTTTAGCAACAAGCTGTGATTGGTTGGTTCCATGCGCGCGTTCCGATTGGTCGGTTTACTGAAGACCGGGTAATTTTTTCATCGCGATGTACGATATTGACAATGGTGTTAAATGAGAGAATAAAGATGAAAATAGGCTGTGAGTGTGAGGCTAATTTCTGTCATTTAGAGGACGAAATCCATTACAAATTGAAACCCTACCCGGGCGATTTTATATTTTACGCCCACTTCAAGATGGCGGATATTTCCGAGATGGCCTGAAATCTACTAATATGAGCAGCTCAACTTCCGGTGAATCGTATTATTTGCACATAGAGTTCAGTATTCTCGTCATTTTCTTTGTTTTCTTCGATAAATGTTGAAGGTTATACATATTTGGCGGATAAATCGTTGCAAACAATCCGCAATTGTATGTATTTATTGTCTGAAATAATACGATCCATTGTGATAAAGTTGGAGCTTTATTTCCGACTCTCATTTGCTACCGTATTCGTACGCGAGTAGAATTTTAAATGCCAATGCGAAGTCATAAAAGCGGTAAGTATTGTAAGACAACTAAACATCAAGACAGCGGCATAAGATAAAACACGCTAGCTTTATCGTGGAAAAATTCGACTCCTGATACGAATAACAAATGAGATTCGGCGTACGGCAGTCTGATGTGTCACGCCATAATTAAATTTATTCAGTCTCGTATACTGTGCCCAGCGTAAACCAAAACTTGGCATCGAAATGTATCAAGCTGTTCTGAATCGCTTTGTACGTCTTAACAAAGATAGGATAGTTTGGATTCAATACGTTTCTTCAACTTTTCATAAAATCATAGAAATAATCGACTCAACGGTACGAATAACAAAATCAGAGTCGGCGTACGGTTACCGTATACGAATAGCCACTCCATATTTTCATTTACTTACTGGCTATCCAACGGATTGTTCCCCTCAAAACACTTTTAAAAAGATCCAGCTTTATTTAAAAGTTTCTACTCATCGATCACTGCGGTAAAACGCTTGCTTTTTAGTGGGCGTAAAGTGTGAGCTCACTTCGCATTTTACGCCCACTAAAAAGCAAGCGTTTTACCGCACTTATCGATGAGTAGAAACTTTCACATCAAGCTGGATCTTCTTTAAAGTGGTTTGAGGGGAACAATCCGTTAGATAGCCATGCAGTAAGTGAATGAAAATAAGCTCCAACTTCATCACAATTGGATAGTTTTATTTCAGACAATAAATACATACAATTGCGGCTTGTTTGACACGATTTCTCCGCCAAATATGTATAACCTTCAACATTTAATTGCAATTGCAGTTTAGCCAACAAAGAAATTGCCAAGAATTGCTCTATGTGAACTCGAAGAAAATACGAAGACGATTCACCGGAAGTTGAGCTGCTCATATTAGTAGATTCCAGGCCATCTCGGCCATATCCGCCATCTTGAAGTAGGCGTAAAATATAAAATCGCCCTACCCGGTACTTCTGATTACGCTAGGTAAAACTTGCTAACAACGCCGTGAAATCACGAATAACCGCGAAAAAAATATAGAAAAATCAAAAGCCGAGAAAGAAAGCGAGCTGGGGTTTTTACAAGAGAAAAAAACGATCCACTCAAAGAAATTATCAAGCGACTTATCAAGCTCATCAGATTCAACTATTCACAAGATCATGTATGTGCTTTTCCTGGCATAATTATGTAATAAAACACAAATCTATGGCAAACAAAACTGACTTCAAGTCCCAACACGACTCGTCGGTTTTTATTGCAAATGTTTTGAGAAACGACTACAATCAAGCGACAAATTTTCAATGAATCAAAATCAGTCAAACAACTGAGAGGCAGTTCAAGGATTGAATGTAAACATCATTAAGTCTAAGAAAAATAATCCTCACACACTTTGCAGTCGTTGGCGGGAAAAAAAAAGAACCATAATCTATGCACGCTTTACCTTCACAAATCTTGTTTGAATCCCTCGTATTCACTCTCAGGTTGTTGTTTTCTGTTGTTGTTTTATTTCTTTAACTCCTAAAATACTCGAGATAGTAAGAAATACGAACCACCAAATAGATCCAAAGAGATTCATTGTGTTTGAAGGAATGTTTTAGACGATATTTCGTCTTTGAATGTGAATTCAGAACTTTCAATCAACATCAATCGATTCCATCTTTTCTTGTGAATACTCCTTAATTGTTCAAAGCAATAAACGAAGAAATAAAGTACAAATGTCGACACTCAGCAGGCTTGTATAGTTGTAGTTTTTGGTTTCATGTTGAGTTGAGTCAATCCGACTCACCGGCGAAGTGTTTTTGACTCTTTCCATTTCAAAGAAATAAATCCCTTACGGTGTTATATGAAGAGATTTCACGTAGAATAGCGAACGGCTTTGAGCAGTTTGTAATCGTTATATAAATTGGATGGGTTTTAACTGAACGGGTTTTCTTGACTTTCTTGTTTGAATTTGATTGAGCAGATTTCTTATTTACATAAATGGCGGGAAACCGCGCGGCCGCTTACAAAATCAAAAATTCAAAAACCACATTTTAAAAGCAAAAAATAGCCATATAATAAACGATTTATCAATTTAATTTATTAATAACTACATGTAGATGTAGCTGTGGTATAAAATGTTCAGCATCGACGAAGGAGATGTCCGCCATGTTTACTGCAAGTGACGTCATTTACCTCCAACCAATCACAGCTTGTTGCTAAAAATAGCCATGCTAACAATCTGATGGATCTAAGGGCATTAGGGAAGATGGACTCCCCTATTAATTTCCCCTGACGTATGTAATTATGATAAATGTGAATTGAAGTTAACCAAACTTCACATACGTGATTTTTGGGACTCAGAAAGAGTGCCAGTAGCTCAGTGGTTAGAGCATCCGACTAGCAAACGGAGGGTCATGGGTTCAAATCCTATCTGGGGCTCAGATTTTTTCTGAGTCTCAAAAATCACGTATGTGAAGTTTGGTTAACTTCAATTCACGTTGGTTACTTTTAAGTAACCACAAAAAAAAAACTGTTCCTTATTCCAACATCGAGGTCGGCCCGCCAGATTAGTGTTGCAATCTACTGATGAATGAGACCTTAACAAATTGTATTACAGCCAGTAGTAGAATGTCAGAGGCGAGTACTGGAATAAGGAACTAGAATGAAACACATTTAAACAAAAGATAAAACAAAGATATGAAATTAACGTGAAATTAAGCTGAAAGGGAAGGATGCTGAAGTGGGACCTTGAAGAGGCTGACAGTTGGAAGAAGGGGCACATACACCACCATACTGCTTACGGCCACCTTGAGATTCGTCTCGGAGGCCAAAAAAGTCAATTGGTCTACCCTGTAAGGGTAGTTGGTTCGAATCCAACGTGACTGGCCAGAGAAACAACTCAAAGGACAAACATACAAACATATACATACATCGTGACTTTCGATCCTACATTCAAATTGTTGTTGTTGGCATCTGCAGCATTTAGGCGTTCGATCGCTGGGTCAAACATCACGCAGCAATGCGTAGCTCCCGTTTGTTCTGTGTCATGTGCAGTGGATAGTTTAGTTCCTGAATTCATATTGATGTTGATGGCATCTGCAGCCTTCACGCTTTCCATCGCTGGGTCAAACGGTAGTTAGGTATCAAATATGTCTATTATGTGCCTGTAATAACACTGATTTTCTACTATTTCCACTTTGTTTTAAATGAATAATAAATAACACAGCGAGTATTTTTTTTCTTCTATGGGCGTCAGAAAATCGAAAAGTTGCGCAATATCTGGTTCCAGCAACTCTTGAGGAATTAGCACATCGTGTCTTGCGAAGTCGAAGAAGACGGTTTTGGACTGGGAAGGTATTTCATGTGGAATTTTTCGAGGGAAATCTTGCACTCTTTACTCCTGAGAGTGTTCGGTGTGTAATCAAAGACGAGAAGATCTCCCAGCAGCGAAAAACGAAGAGCCATCAATGCCACGAGGTATACGTAGCGATCGACTAGCTCTTCGCTCGATGTCAACATGCCGATATTCGCGAACTGAAACAGAGACACATAACATGGAAGCCTTGAAAGCCTTTATCAGTTATAGCTAATTGCATAATCGTTGTCGGGTTGAAAATCATAAATCATAAAAGCTGAGACCGCAAGGATGGATGGGAAATCAGTTCATGACCTGCATTACATGCAGATATATTCAATGTTCTCGTAGTTTTGAAGATGTATGAGCTATTTAACTAAGATCCTACAAGTCTGGATAAAAAGGTCGATAATTTGCTGGGTTATTTGAGAGTTTTAGTTTCCCAGAATTCCTTTTGGTCATAGCTTTCATGATTTTCAACCCGACAACGATTATGCAATTAGCTATATACAAACTTGAAGTTAAACTGAAGCATTACAAACCTGGATGACTGAAATCGGCCGAAATCATATCGAGAAGTCAGTTGAAACTGAAGCAACGAACTTACCCGGTCAGTTGTTGACTTTGTCACTCGATCGGCAGTTTTTTACAATATGACTGTCAAAAGAAGAAAAAATTGCTCCAAATCTGGAAAATGGCTTTCTGAGGTATAACAAATGAAATATTTGCTTGCAAATATGATTTTTATGTTTTCTCGTGGCTTTTGGTATCTTTAGAATTCTGTTGTGACCAAATAGGTAATACAGTCATTTGCAAAAATTCTGGCCGCTACGAAATATGAATATATCAATATATCGGGTGCATTATGGGTAATTTAAATAATCGAAAATTCCCCTTAAAGCGGGTTGATGCCAGCAAAATTGGTAGAAATATTTAGTATATTGTTTGTTTTAGTCTTACGTTTGTTTGTAAGTTTTGCTTCATATTTTAAATAATAGTATTATTTAATTACCCACAATGCACCCGATATATTGATATTCAGTCGTGGTGGCCAGAATTGACTGTATGTGATGTAATAACATCAGTTGTTATGTAATAACATTGGTACACATGAGATAGGTGTAGGGGGAAATGCAATTGAGGGACCCCCGGCCGATACTGGGTTAGAGACTGATGTGAGTGCTTTACCGGCAAATAGACACACGCGCTGACTGTAGAATGAACGAGAATTTAAATACTGCTCGAGGCGTAGCCGAGTGCAGTATGAAGAATTTCGAGTTCATTCTACAGCCAGCAAGTGCGTCTATTTGCCGGTAAAGCACGAACTAGAAGTCTCTAACCCATTTATTATTCACACTGAATACACTGCAGTTGTGAAATGTTCAAAATATAATATTAATCACGATAAATAAAGAAAAAATATATTTAACTAGATCTTCCGACGCTTCTGCTGGATATCTCCTCTACAACCATTCCAATTGCAACCATTACAAAGAAAACAGGTTTCATTCATCATTTTAAGCTCTGAGCTTCTTCACTCAACGAACAAGAACAGACTGATAGCCGAGGCCGACGGCAAAAAGTGCTTGTTTTGAATAATAATTAGGTTCGTTTTTTACCTTTCATCACTGAAACTCCACAACGAGTTTGACGAACAGTCGTTTTAGGCTGAGCACCTGCTATTATTTCGTATATTTCTTCTTTAGCTAGTTGGTTAAACCTGTCTTTGTCAGGATCACATTGTAGTGGTCCTTTGTCAGGACCTGGGATCACATGTGATTTGAGTTTGTCAGTTCGTTCTCTCCCTTGCTTCGAGGATTTTTCTCCGGGTACTCCGGTTTTCCTCCCTCAATAAAAACGAACTAGTGAGCTAGCTGGAAGTTGTATGTATAGAATATTAGAATGTAGTGGTAGTGTGTGTGAGAGTACAGTGTCCCCCAATTAGTGCGCAAGCGCTAGAACGCATTGTACACTTAAATAAACAGTTTATATATATATATATATATATATATATATATATATAATGAAGAGTAATTAAGGACTACATTTCGTTCATTGCTGTTTAATCTACAGTTCTGTTTCGTGGGAGCACAAGTGCTCTCACTCTTCAGGATTCTTACAGCGTGATGTTGTTTTCAACTACGTGATATTTATATAGCCCTAGTCGCGCGTGTTTTCACGCACGGTAGCACAGTACTTAACTAAGCATTCTTTAAAAGGAACTTATTTGCATGTCTGCAACTATTAACCAATTCAGATCGCTTATTTAACGTGGCTAATTCCCTATGGCAAATGATATAGTACTTCTCAAGGTTGCATAAATTACATCTCTTTGTTGTATTGGAGTACGCCCGCGCTTTGCCTAGTATCCTCCATGTTATTTTGTAATCTATCTTAGCGTTCTTTAACTGCCATATATATTTACTCAATTCAGTCTGATTACTATATACTTCTTTCTTGAACGACTGTTTGTGGTTGGCAAATCTCGACTTGAATTCCGTGTCAGTCAGGCCCACATAGCACTCACTCCCTTCTTCTGTAGTCACGGTGGCTTGGTAGATGATGCCCTTCGTCAAGCATTGGTTATCTAGGGGACACTCCTCTTTTTTTCTGCAGTTGCATGGCCTTGTGTCGGAACCTTCCGCGTTTGGTTGTTGTAACAGGTGCTTGTTGTGCGCGTCGATTGCACTATTTACACTCGGCATGCAACTATACGACAGCTTGAGTGTGTTTCGGTTGAATATTGGTCTCAGGGTGTGGCTCTTAGGGAAACATTCGTTGACGATACGCAAGAATTCTTTTCCCAGGTTAGTTTTCACATGCATATCGAAGGGAGGGTTAAACCAGGTAATGTTCCTTTTTCTTGCTCTGCTTTTTTTCTTTCTTTTGTCTCTAGGGAGGAACTTCAGCTTGTGTTCGTACCCGCTTTTTTCCAAAGCGCGGCCTGGTACGGTGGTGCTGCTTTGTTAAAGGCAGTTTCGTCTGATGATATATCTGATAGTCTCTGGTTTACGCTTTCTGGAATTCGCTTCAAGATGTTGGGTGGGTGGTTACTTTTAGCGTGTACATAGGACGGTGTATTCCCTGGCTTCATGTACGGGTGGTGTTTGCCGCTATTCAGATCTAGCGTCACGTCTAAGTAATTTATCACCTTTTTGTTCGCTTCTATGGTTATTTTTAAGCCATTGCTGGCGAACAAAGAGCAAATTTTCTTTTTAGCGCACTCGACGAGTCGGGGCGGGTCATGGAACACAGCAAGCCCATCATCCCTATACAGGCCTATTGCTTCGCCGCAGATGGATTTCAATTGTGAAAGCATGTAGACTACAACCAGTTCGCACGACTCGGCACCATCGTATGCTCCCATGGTTACGTCAAACAAGTCATCAGAAGTGTCTTTCTTTACCCATGGGACATCTCCACTGTACAATAGTGTTTGTTTCGCGTGCATGATGATCTGTTTATCTTCTGGCGGAATGTTCACATACTTCGAGGCGAAATCAATAGCTGCGGATAGCAGTTTCTTTGTGATTGAGGGATAGAATTCCACTATGTCGAAGCATACAAAGGATGCGTTTTGTTTACCTTCGATCGCATTGAACCATTCTATATATGTAGAATAAAGGTAAAACCAAGACACCAACTTGTAACTTTGTACACTGTTTAATTGTACGTTTCGGCCATTCGGCCTTCATCACACTGTTTTTTCCAAACATTATAGGAGCAGTAAATATAATAATAGTTGTAGTTCAAGACTTTTAGAATTGATTCATTGGTTTATTGCTACAGGTCTGTTTCATTCGACCACACTCATCAGGCAAGTTACAATGTAACAATGTTACAATTGTAACTTGCCTGATGAGTGTGGTCATTTTATGATCATATGAAACAGACCTGTAGCAATAAACCAATGAATCAATTCTAAAAGTCTTGAACTACAACTATTATTATATATCATATATATATATACGTTGAATTGAAGAGAGTGGAGTAGCATGCATGAGACTTCTTACCGTCCAAATGACTTTATTACAAACGTTTCGACCCTTCGGTCTTCATCAGTGTAAAAATAATATGTACAAAGTTTAAAAAGAACGTGGAACGGAAACAAAAATGTTGTTTCCGTTCCACGTTCTTTTTAAACTTTGTACATATTATTTTTACACTGATGAAGACCGAAGGGTCGAAACGTTTGTAATAAAGTCATTTGGACGGTAAGAAGTCTCATGCTACTCCACTCCCTTCAATTCAACGTATACATAATATTTGGAGTGCTGATGTGAATCCTTAGTGGATCCTTCTACCGGGAGTTCATCGTTGGACAATAACCATCTCTTCTATTCTGCATATATATATATATATATATATTTTTAATCAACAGCCGCCATGACACCGCTGCACCGTGCGTAAAACTGTGACAGACGCACGGTCGTGCGTTATCATCAGATGACACATGATCACGTGATCGATGTTAGCCAATCAGAAGCCACAATTTAGTACAGTGTATGAAGTTTGAATAATAAAGCACGTGAGCTGTTCAAACAGTGTCATTCCGATGCTTAACTCAACTCATTGATTTTGCCCTCCCCCTCCCCTACCACTCCTTATGTTGGTATCGTTGTCTTAGTTTTGCGTTTTGTGGCCCTCGCCTTTACTGGAGCAAGTCTAGATTGTTTATATTGATTGTTTATTATTATTATTATTATTATTATTATTATTATTATTATTATTATTATTATCATTATCATTATCATTATTATTATTGATAAATAAGGATTTCGTAATACATAACAAAATAAAACTAAGCGAAATTATACGACGTTTCGGCGTCACAGACGCCATTATCAAGTGAGTTATTATCATTATTATTATTATTATTATTATTATTATTATTATATATTATTATTATTATTATTATTATTATTATTATTATTATTATTATTATTATTATTATTATTATTATTATTATTATTATTATCATTATCATTATTATTATTATTATTATTATTATTATTATTATTATTATTATTATTATTATTATTATTATTTATTATTATTATGGCTAATGAATATTGAATACTGAAAAGTTAATATTTTATTTTTCTAATAAAGCGACTGTGGACCAAGAGGCCCATAGCCATTTCACTCCAAGCTTGAGTTATCCTTATCTTGCCCAGTAAACGAGCTACAGGCAAAGCAGCAATTTTGTAATTTGTTGAATAGCCATGGGAAAGCATAAAGGTAAAGAGATAAATAATAAAGTAAGTCTTATGAAATAGAGAATCTGTGTGTCATAATAAAGCAAATGAATTTAACTAAGCCATCTAGATATTATAGGTAAATTCATTAGATGACGAGTGAATTCCACGTGGAAATCACGAGTCATCCAATGAATTTTCCTTGAATCCCATAGCGTTCTCTTTGTTTTAGAAAAATATAGTTTTTAGACAATTTTGAGTCGCTATTTATCGCGCGTCGCAAAGAAAGCCAGTGGAGTGTTCAGTCTTTCGCTACGCTAGCCAATAGGAATCAAGCAAAATTGAATACTAAAATCAGTTTATTTGAAGGACAAAAGTTGTTTTCTTCAGTCGTTTTAACGTCTACATTTACGGACAATCTACAACAGGAACACAGCTATAGATGTAGATATGGATAACATTCATAGTTAACAAAAACTTACAGCCAGAAAGACTAAAAGCGATGACACGCTGACTTTACACGGGAGAGAAGTTCTCAAGTTTTCACAATTATCACAATCGTCTTGACAAACTTGTAAGTAAGAAGTAAGCTTATACTTTTCTGATAAGAAGTTAATCGGAAAGATATAAAACTACGGACTTATTCTATCCTCATAAGACTTTAATACATTGTTCAAATTTTCTAAACTGACGTTTCTTGTTGTCTTTCAATCCGATCAGAGAGCTGCCGATGAGAAGCTGAACTTTTCACAGGACGTCGACATTGATGGATTTGTTACGATTCTCAGGCAAAAGATTTCAGACAAAGGCATATTTATCGATAAACAGAGCCAGAGGTAATCGCTCTGATGCTACATCCAGTACATGTACAACTACAACAACTGAACAAGTCAAAGCCGGCAGCCGAGCGACAAAGCCAACTGGATAATTTGCAGTTTTGTATGATTTTGGCCATATTACAGGTACAGATTTTGCTAATGCTAGGTGTATAAAATTCTGTATTAAATTGGACTATTGTTGTTGTTTATCTATTGGCTTCTACTAGATTTGTAGTTGATTGCTGGAGCCGGTTTGATTAAGCTTACGGCAGTGACTGCCATGACTTGTACTTCGTGGTTTCTTTCTCAAACTTAGGTGAAAGTTTTGTAAATAAATAAATTATTATCTCGCTGAGAAATTTCAATAATTATCAGTGCATCGATCTGGAGTATCATTCATTCAGAAGAGTATTAATTTAAGCTTGCAAGGTATACGTTTTACGATTGTTTTGTTTTCAATGTTGTTGTTTTGCGAAAAGCCAACAACATCAAAAGTGCGGGCTTCCTGTTTTTTCATTGAATTCAGCTTTTCAAATGTCTTGATTTTAATCTCATTTGCAAAACAAAAATTCATTATTTCTTTCTGTAAATGTTTTTGTTTGTTCCTTTTGTAAGCAATCTCAATGTTTATTTGTTCTCTTGGTGAGAAACAGAGACGAAAATCGAACTTAAATACAAAATTCAGCGCGGGATCCCTATATATCGATGAATTCAGCTTTTCAAAGTGTTGAATTCCACGCTGAATTCCCTCTCATCCGGTTTGCTTCTCAGCCAATCAGCGCGCGAGTTTCATATGAGCTATGGGATTCTATATATATAAAACAAACAGATTCCATTTCCCCGTGCGTCTGTACTCTTATAAATGCAGAGAAGACGTCAAAATGTGGTGAGAACAACAGTCACGCCACTTGCCAGTTCGTCTCGTGGCATACTTTTTTTGTTCTCACCACATTTTGACGTCATCTGTGCATCTCAAATAAGAGTACAGACGCACGGGAAAATGGAATATTTGTTAAATAAAAATGCCTTTTCCATTTATTTATCAGTACTGATATTAATACAATATTGGTTCCGTGAGTCGTCTCACTGAGACTTTTGATTAAGCTTTTTTGTAGACTTTTCCACAAACCGTCCGCGATTTTGTTTTTACCAGCCTGTGTACGGCCGTTACCCACCCCTCCCCCCTCCAGAAATATTTTCTTGAATTTTGATTGGCTAATTTTGAATTTCTATTGCAAATCGCCATGACAACGTTCAATTGCACAGTACAATTTCACGACATTTTCGTGAAATTAATTGTACGGTACATTTTGGCAAAAAATGGATCGATGTCAGCCAATCAGAAGCAAGAAATTATTTCATGTATATTATAATTATTAAGTTAGAAATTCGATGTACCAGATGCCATTTTGGCTGTCCAAAGATTGCCCTTATTTTGATTCATTGTGCGAGGTCCAAAAGTATCTGTAATAAACCACCGCAAAAAAAAAATGAGTTGGATGGGACAAATTAAAACGTGAAAGTAATGTTGTTGAGTGTATGATTTCGTGTGTGAAATATGTTGATCATAGATAACAAGCCAAGGGTGAATCGCCTCTCTAAAGTTGTCTTAAAATTTCAAGTAGAATTCTCTGAATAAAATGAAAAACAATTATTCATAATAATTTTAATAATTTAATAATTTAATATTTATATTGCGCGTGTTACATAGGAAGATGCTCACACGCGCATTACAAGATATCACACTATTTACAATAATGATGGAGAAGGTAGTTGAAGAGCAAGTTTTGCATTATAGCTGCACTCTAATTCCCGGCTGATGCCCAGCTGCAGCATAAATTAATGCACATGCCGTTTCCCGATGGATCAAAGTCCAACTCAAAACTCTCTTCCCTCACTCGGCTCTCCAGCAACGTTGACCTATCACTAAATTATTTGGTAGGAAATGTTCAACTTTTATAACAAACTAACACCAGCTCGGCCCTTCCCTCCCCTACTCTTCCCTCCTCCTCCCCTACACTACTTCATTCTCCCTCCCTCCTTAGACACCGTGGATTTCCCAGGATGCTATTGTATAAACAGACAAGCTGTTACTACATGTCAATGATAATAGTTACAAACCCAATTGTTATAATTGAAATACATTTTCATTAAAGTTGTTCGCTTTTCTTTCATCTCGACTTTTTAATAATTAATCTAGAGAACCGTCTACAGTGGATTCTCAACTCATTGATGTACTGAGTATTGTTTTGTTAAGTAAGTTTATGTGACTGTGTGTCACTCGTCCCGCCACCAGATGGCTCCTCTCTGTAGTACTAATAAAAACACACCACCTACTCAACATTTCACATTACATATTATGATAATTCGCTTGCTTTTTTAGTAGAATGTTTTAGTTTAGTTCTTTTAGGTTTCTACACGACCCCACAAGCTGTGTAGCTTTTATCGTGTTTAAAGAAAGTAGTATATGGCAGTACAGTGTTTGCCAATTGCTCATCTGACGAGCAAATAAAACAGTGTCGAAAAAAACCCATCATCTACTCAACATTTCTGATTACACATCAATACAGTACGCCAAGCTATCTAGTGTTAGTATAATTACACAGGTGAATATAAAGATGCACGAGCTCTGATTGGTCAAGAACTACGTCATAGTCAGCACCGCGCGGTACTGAATGTTAAAGAAAAGTGATCTACGAAAATGCTTTAATTATCTATGTTTCGTCACACCACAACAAAGGAAATTATTTTCCTAACAATACAAAAGAAGAAACAACTATCGGTTTGAAGATATTTAGAGGTTCTGCAAATAATTTATCGTTTATTGACGTTAGCCTACTGAACACGTTAAAATGGCGACCGATTGTAAAACCACTCGTTTAGAATTATGCCTCGATCGTTACTTTTTCTAATTTCTCTGATATTCACCTATGTATACGTAATTATTCTAAAACAATTATCAGAGTATAACGTGCCATGAACATATTAACAATTATCTGATGTAAAGTGAAGTTGCTTAGGATTGACTTGATTCAGCAGCAACAGTTTACAACGGTTTACCGATCTAATGGCACAATGCAAGGAGCCATGTTGAGAATCCAATCTAGTCAGTTTCTTCTAATTGTATTTATGAGTTGGTTTTCTGCTCTGACTGACACAGTGAAAGCGGTTTCAATATAAGTTAATGAGTTTCACTAAAACATTTGGTTTCCTTATGGTGGTATCAGTACAAGCGACATAACACGAAACTTCAGCACTTTTATAAGTGAATTTTTAAAACTTGCTTTTTCAACGATGTTGAAAGTGCTGCTTGTTGTTCAAGTGTCTCTGATTCTCATTTCGTTTTCACATTTCCAGGCGAGAGAAGAAGCGCAACGAAAAGGGAGAATCATAGTGTTTCAATCGGCTTTTTCAGACGATGATCTTGACTTTCCCATGAGTAAGGATAAGCCTAAATATAGAACAAAGGCTTCTGAGAAAACTGCAGCTAAGGACGATCCTTTTGACGAACAATCCTCTCAAAACATTTCTTACATCAAAACGACACCTGAAACGAAGCACTATCAACGATCGTCACGCCTTCCAAGGTCACTACCGCTACCCTCCCTAGTTTGCAGCGGTGAGATGTCTTGTAGAAGCAAATGTCTTCACCCACGTCAAGTTGTGTACGAGGATAAGTTGTCTTGCTATTGTGATGTCGATTGTGAATTCTTCAAAGACTGTTGTGCCGATTACGATAACTTTTGTCAGTATGATAATACCACAGCACCGAACAACATGGACATTCGCAGTGATTACGTTAAGGCAACTATTCAACTCCTGACACAAAAGGAAGAACTGTGGAGCTGCTATCCAGGAACTATCAAACCACGAACCAATGGAATCTGGATGATCGGATCGTGTCCATCTTCCTGGTCAAGAAATGATGTCTTCTATCGGTGCAGAAACCTTTCTGTTGCCAATAAGATTACCAATGAGAACTACCGTTATCTTCCTGTGTATACCAGCAATGGTAGGGTGTACCATAACCGATTTTGTGCTCAATGTAATGGAGTACCCTTCAACGAAACAATGTCTTATCAGTTATCTTTGGACTGCGATATTACCGCTCCTCGACATCTGAGCGTTTCACAAAAAGTGGAATTCCTGTTTACATATTGTACTAAAATAACTTGGACAACAAAGGACGGAGATCCAAGACGATATTGCCTTGATATGGAGTCATCATGTAGCAATACAGCATTGCAAGATCAGTGCATCAATGGAACTGTAAGAATCGTTAACGACAACATGTGCATTTACAAGAATGTACATTGCGCGAGATGCTACCGACAACGTAATTTTATGTGTGGTCCAATGAATAGCTCGACAATAAATAGGAAATGCCATGGAACAAGTGTTATTTTCCCCCTGCGCCCAAAATCAATGTCAGTCATTTTTGACTTCAGCGGTGCTGGTTCCATGGATTCGGTGGTAAAATGTAAAGCTAATGGCGTGTTTGACCATTACTTGGGAATATGTCGAGCAACATTACCACAACCACCCAAACCATCAGACATGGATCAGTACCAGGTTGTGTTGTCGTTTAAAGTTCTATCAGGCTGTAATTCTGCAGCCACATCTACTGTTATTAACAAGGAAATATCGAAGAATCTTAAGGTTTCTGCTGCACAAGTAACTTCTTCTGTGTTAATAAAAGGTAACAAACCATTAAGGTTACAGTTCAAACTTCACATCAAACAAAACGAAAGCATTGACACACTTAACTTGCTAGAAAAGATGTTGAACTTTACCTCGCCATTCAACATCACCATCGCCAATAGAACACTGATGATAATCAAAGCCACGACGCGATTACTGAGCTGTGCCAACCTACAAATGTATTACAGGAATGAGTACGTGGTCTCTACGGACAAACAGTCGTCAGCGGTGATCATCAAAAAGACAGGCGAAGCGCTTCAGTCCAGAGATTATTATACCAATGGAAGGTCAGCCAATGACAGTCAAGTTATATTTGTTTGCCGTCATCACCACACATCTAACTGCTCAGGACAATGGGTTTTGATGAATGAAGGTGAATTTACAGTTTTGCAAAACAGATCCATATTTGTGAATGCTTCGCAGAGCGTTTATGATTCGTCAGCATACATTTGGCAAAACCGCAGTCTCTACGTCTGTGAGCATTTCTTCGCCGTCCATCACGTTAAGGCTCCAGTATCAAAGGACGATGAAGTCTTGTCCATGTTGACATTAGTGTGCATGCTGATATCGATTATCGCACTGGTCTTTGTCCTCGTCACCTATTCCTTGTTCACTGAGCTACGAACACCACCAGGCATTAACCTGATGAACCTCAGTGTTTCCATTCTGCTTGCACAACTCTTGTGGATACTTGGAAGTGGACAGACAGACACACCCATCGTTTGTACTGTCATTGCTGTCTTTCTTCACTACTTTTTCCTGGTTTCTTTCGTGTGGACGTCAATCATTTCCTTTGACACTTGGAAGGCTTTCACTGTTAAACGAAGACGCTCATTGGCTGATTCTAAACGCAACAGACTCGTGCATTGCTTACGGTATATGGCAGTTGGATGGCTTTCTGTCATGGTGTACGTGGCTATTTGTATTGTGATTGACCAATCAGATGCTGTAACCATTGGATACCAGTCTAGCAAAGCATGCTGGATGGCCAATCCATGGGGCATCTTGTTTTCCTTTGCTGTTCCTGTCGCCTTGATTCTGATGTTCAACATTGTGATGTACGTCCTGACCATGAAAGCCATACATGTGACCACAGCACAAGCAAGAGTCGCCACGGATCACAAGGATCGTAGACAAACCTTTGGTATCTACGTGCGTATCGCATCAGCCATGGGTTTTACGTGGATTCTTGGATTCATTGCTCCGTTTGGTTGGTATTTCCTGTGGTACTTCTTTGCAGTACTGAACGGTTTGCAGGGTGTGTACATCGCAGTGGCTTTTGGTCTCAACCAACGAGTAAAGAATTTGTACAAGAGACGTCTTTTTGGTACCAAGGAGTCTTCCAATGAAACTTGCAGACAAGTGAGAGGAATCGAGAATAATAGCTTGGACACCAAACTATAGAATCAGTGTAAACTTTCATCGATGTATTTTTACTGTGTAAGATTACTATTTATTTCATCTACAACAATAGCATAGTAGTGCCCCCCAGAAATTACAACGCTTTTAGACAAACTCCATTCTCGACGGCTGTCATATAGTTATAAAGTAAAGTGAAAAGTAAACCAACCTTATTTAACGTTGGTAACTCGTAACAGTAATTCAACCGACAAACCTGAGGCCGACGGTGCGCACTTTACTCCGGCTTCTTGCTATTAGTGCTCCGTTTTACGGGTATTTAAAGCTGCACTGAACTACACGGATTAGAAAGAAATCGAAACAAGGATGTGAGGTCATGAAGAATCGAACCGGGCACCTCTCGCTTAGAAGGCCGCGCACTAACCTACTAAGCCATCATTGCTCCTGAAACTTCGTAAGAATTGGACATTCCCTTGTTGCTTGATTGACAACGTACTATTTTATCTATTTTTTGTCGTATTTTTGAATCTTTTCATCGCTTTTCTCGACAAGAATGTATAAACGATTACTATTTTATCTAGTTTTTGTTGTATTTTTGAATCTTTTCATCGCTTTTCTCGACAAGAATGTATAAACGATGGACGTTTCTGAGACATTTCAAGATATTTATAAAGTTATAAAGTAAAGTGAAAAGTATATCAACCTTATTTAACGTTGGTAACTCGTAACAGTAATTCAACCGACAAACCTGAGGCCGACGGTGCGCACTTTACTCCGGCTTCTTGCTATTAGTGCTCCGTATTACGGGTATTCTCGTTAAACTATTGTTAGTACTTGCATTTCTAGTTTCTGACGCCTATCGAAAGAAGATAAATGACTGGCCTAAAATCTCCCCCTACGATGGACCTAGCCTTAGGAAATTTACATGGTTCATGAATTGATAAATTCCTAATAATGTTCAGAGTGCATCATGATAATCAGAGAAGTCATGTACAGCCGTTTGCTTTACGAATACCGACTGATTAGCTTCACAGTGGGGTGCCATGATGATCAGATGTCAAGGGCAGCAAACCGCATATGGTTTCTCTGGCTTCGCCGCTTGTATACTTTCCAAGATAGTAGAGTCTCTCTGAAGGAGAAGATGAAGGAGAAGAGGAAGTTATGATTTTCAAGTGTTCTCTCAACATCCCAAGTGTTGATATAAGAGCACAAAACATGGAAAACCATTTTATAAAGCTTTTATAAAATAACTGCAAGGATTTCTTTCGTATAAATACTTTATTTACGCGAGATTTTACTGATCAAATTTTCAATTCTCCTGAAAAGCGTCAGAAATCGCCCATCATCCAATCAAATCTCACGAAAGAAATCAAAATGGCAAGCGACTCGACAACTTTCATCAATGTGCCGTTTCCCCGTTTGGTGTTTTGACACGAAAAATGTTTTGAAGAATGCTATTTTCTGTCAGAAAATTACAGAAGAATGCTTGTTACACTTTGTTTTTGTATTCTGTGAACACGAAACACGAAGAAAAGTGAGAAAAGCTGAGCCGATTCATGATCAATGACGAAGAGTCGTCAAACTTTCTGAAATATTTGACATCTTGATGAATGGAGCACGAAGTCAGGTAGCCAAATATCTACAGTTTTTGTCGTATTTTTGAATCTTTTCATCGCTTTTCTCGACAAGAATGTATAAACGATGAACGTTTCTGAGACATTTCAAGATATTTATAAAGTTATAAAGTAAAGTGAAAATATCAAAAATATAAGAGCACAAAACATGGAAAACCATTTTATAAAGCTTTTATAAAATAACTGCAAGGATTTCTTTCGTATAAATACTTTATTTACGCGAGATTTTACTGATCAAATTTTCAATTCTCCTGAAAAGCGTCAGAAATCGCCCATCATCTTCCTGAAGCGTGCGCAATTTTGGCCACTTTTCCTACGCTTTTCATGAAATGTTCAACTTGTCCATTGGCTTCTGGCCATACAGGTGTATCTCGAATAACTTCCTCTGCTTTTTGTAGGTATTCTCTGTTTTGAGTTAATAAGATACGGCTATCTTTTCTTGATATTTTATCAATTATTACAAAACTGAGCCGTTATATTTAGTTTTCTTCGTTATTGTGGACAACAATAATTGGACAATTCGTCGAGTTTGTTTCTTGCCGTGTTTGAATTCTTGCAAAATTAATTTTCGGTTTAAAATCATCAAAACTCACATCTACATAGAACTTGAACTTAACTAAACAAGAAAAACTGTAATTCTATGGCTTTTGTTTAGTAAATAAAACATGTTTGACAACAGAAAAAAATACTTTTGTGGTCGATCAAATCCACTGCATTGCTTCAAGGTTGTTCAAGGTCATGAACCATGTTTATGTGCTCTTATATCACATAGCTTTTTAGCCAATCAGAGCGCGCGTTATATATATGTTATTTTATAATTAATAATAAAGACAACAAATCCATTTAATGTAAAAATGAATTTGTTTGAAAACATGATGAATTGGTTTTGCCTTATATAACTTCAAAGACATGACATTTTCTTCTTTTATTTTTATTTTTATTCCATTTACACCTTCATGGACATCTAGCTTCATTTCAAGCTTGGATTTTATTGTTTAATATAGTCCCCAACTATAGTATTACAGTAAAAAGCTGTATGTGGTTTTAACTGAAGTGTTGTGCCCCACCCCAAATTTGAGCAGTACTTTTAGACTTGATTCCAACCATTGCTACTCATTTTATTATGATCATAAAATATGTACATGTTTTTAATTCTGCCATGTTGTTTGTTTTACAATGTATGGATTAACTTATCTGAAATAATACTGCAGTGATGGTGGATCAAGGTAAAAAAACTCGGAGGTTTTATTGCCATACAGACATGTTAATGCATTATGAAGCAGTGCACAAACAATGTACATTTTCCCAACACTGCTCATACCAATCTTAAGATTTTTTTTGAAGTCCATCAATTTAAAATAATTCTGACAGAACTCATAGTAGTACTCATAGTAGTCCTTTCTGTAGTAATACTATAGTAATAGTAATACTCATAGTAGTCCTTTCTGCTGCCTTATTAGCATTAAGGTATGGGCACGCCCTCCCTGTCGAATAACCAACAGGGAGTAGCACGGAGTGCTAATAAGTCAGCCAAAGTAGGGGTGGGGGGGGGGGACGACTTTATTCTTACTTCCGAACGTTGCGAACAGACGCCTTTGCATAATTAAGTTGGTCTTAAATAATGCTAATGACGTCATCATAAAGTATCATGAATATTCAATGAAGTTTGAATAGTACAATATCCTTTCTGCTGGCTTATTAGCATTAAGGTATGGGCACGCCCTCCCTGTCTCATCTCTTAGTACTGAGTAGCCCTAGGCCTCACACTATACGCTTCGAATGCTTCACATTTTGGTTTTGTCTGACATACTCTGGTTGGTCTTCCCAATCCTTAATAAATCCCCTCCCCCATATAAAGTTCAACAAGCTTTCCCGCTGAATACCTTCTTTCTGTACGACGAATATTATGCATCCATTATCTCCCCTGAACCGAATGTGCGCGTACTTTAGCCTGTCAAGTTCCATCTAGAACAATAGACATCAATTTGACTAGGAAAGGCTGACGCATCACAACATGTCTCGTGCAGCTCACGGCTGTAGCACGCGCATACTTGTGACATTGGTCTATAAAACCGGAGAACTATCTCTACCATATACTGCTGTATATAATAAGAATATATTAATGTTGCCTAGAGTTTGTTTGGGTCTCCCTCAGTCATTGCAAAGGCTCGTATGAAGCCCATAAATTCGTTCTGTCCCTGGTATGATTCATCTAGGTCCAATGGCCGCTCTGCTAATGAATCCCCAGACCTCCAGACCTTAACACCTGCTCCATATTGATGTAATGACGTGCTGTACCTGCAGTCCTTCATGATCAGCCAACGTTGGTTCGTCACTGTTTCCAATTCCGCTCCACACGTTGCTAGAGAAATTGCACAACCACTTCTCAATCCATGCATGCAGCGTAATTTTGCGACTTCCATATACTGATGAGGCGCAGATCGCTAAATGATTATGAGCTGCAGGCGAATCCAGTGGTGCAGTTGAAACCTCTCCCGTAAGTTTTAAAGGCCTAAACCGATAACACTCGCGTAATAATGGAATAAACCATTAGCTCGCCAACCGCCATCGGTACACTTCGATACCTGTGACCGGACATAAACGAGGGAAGCCAACTGAAGGCACGAACAGTCTCGGCACCAAATGCTAGTGGTTACAAAACATTTAAACAAAACAGTTATTACAATTTCTGTAGCGTTTGTTAATTTCTTCCATTTGAAATCTTTAATTGAAAGCCCATAAGTCCCAAGGTGTTGAGAATGGTACAAAACCGTATTTTGTTGGGCATAGGATGGCTTCCTTTGAACCTTGTCTGGCTTAATATTTTAGTTTTAAAATTCCTTGGAGGAAATCGCTTTTGACATTGGCCACCACGATAGTAAGGGAGATAGCAAGGCACCACAATCGTAATTGCTGCGCGCGTAGCGAGCAGCGACACTAATCTTGACGGGATCTCCGTGTACCGATATACGGTAGTCCCTGCCAGCAGCAAGTCGCGCTCGTTGTCTACTTTTTGATCGATGTTTTCAAGCGAAATAACCAGGTAAATGTATAAATGTGTTTTATTTTTATTTTTTTTACCAAACACAACTTTATTCGTTGCTGGAAGCATTCATCAAGGTCACGAACGAATTAGAGTGATTTTTAGCCCTGCTGATGTGCTCAGTCGTGTCCAGTTTGACGATGGAATACGTGTACAGTCGATCAGATACTGACACAAGGAGACAGCATGTATTTGACTGTTCCTTGATAGACAAAATTTCCCGGCCAGATACAGAGACGATATCGCTCACTTATCTACCAGAGCAGAGCTACCAGAGCGAACTTGCACCGTTTATAGTCGTCGTCCCATCGTCGCAACTACTCAATAACCGTTAACTGGGTTGAGGCAAATCAAATCAAAACTCAAATCAATCGCCTATGTATTGAATTTATGTTTACACTTTCCAGTTACATGTAATAAATATATCGATTAAATTTAGATATATCTGTTATATCGTGTCATTATCACCCTGGTGGTCCCGCTGGACATTGGAATCCAAGAACATAAGGTCTAGGATATGGACGAACGAGTCACCAAACCCTCTTTCGATCGCCTCCCAGTGCAGCATTTCAGTTCCAGACAATATTGAGTCCGCTTTAGACAATACACCTGAGAATCTGCTGGGTTACTGCTTGAGAGAGCGTACAATAGTTCCAACAGGAGGTTTCTTTGCGTCACCAACCGGAATATGAACACGCCCCAAGTGTGAATTGTACGGTTTGGTTATCGACCTGTACGTCCAACCGGCAGTCCCATATACCCATAGGTAGTGCCTCCAAAACCTTCGCTACAGCCCACGTCTTTGTATCTAATTTTTCGCCTTCGCCAAACTCGGTTCCCAAAAGACCCCGAGCATCAAATCACCCGGTTGGTAATGGATAACACCGGTCCAGCGAGACGAGGAGGCACGTACCTGTAGACACTGACAGTGCCCAGTGTTTCTCGGTCCTCCACGGAATGCTTGTCCGGCCCAGAGATTGACAATCGCGCAGCAATGCACAATCTCGGCTTAGATGGCTCGACAGTAATAGGGAATATTATGTATGGAGGCTCTACTTCCCCAAGACTGTTACGGCCCCCGTTCATAATCGTTTCACTGATTAACTCAGTAAACCTCTTACAAGACTGACGATTCTTATACACCTTTGAGATCACCTCCAAATGGACGAATAAAGGATCGAATATCCACCCCTCTAGAAACCCATTCGCCAACTTCCACTTCGTTTTTATAACCTACTAAGATGATTTTACACAGGTGCGCGTGGACTTCGGCCCTCTCGATTCTGGGCCCCGAAAAGGGACACTCGCGATTGACTTAACATCTCCTGCTAACACACTTTCTATATTCACAAACAGTTCCCTTATTCCTGTCATCCCCTCCGAACTCGGACTCCCATCCGATAATATCCATTTCACTTTTCCAGACGGATAATTCCCTCCCACTTGAGATTGTTTCAATTCCATCAACGTGGGTTTTTGTTCTACGCTAAACCATGAGACAAACTGAAATGCAAGGTATTAATCGAACTACTGAAAACAAATGGATGGGAACCCAAGTTCAGAGGAGATGACAACCACTGCCCGACGAATCGTAGCAACAAGGGAATGCCCTAGAGGACAAAACGCTTGCGGTGTCATCCCTCCTTGCCTGGTTAACGAAAACAAAACAAAAATTTGATACCCCACAGAGTAAAGGACTACCAGTTATCAAATCAACAGAACCCATTTTTAATCAACTACCAATCATCAATATTAATCACTGCCCTATCATAACAAACTAAGCCTTATCATCGTCGATAAGGAGATTACAACCAATCAAGATGGTATCGGCCCTCTTGACGCAGTCGCGGCCAAAATGGCCTGGTTGGCCGCACATTGCGGGGGTTGCCGCCCCTCTATTTAGGGAGCCCCGCTACCCCCATATAGTACATGGATACCAGTGGCGTCTCCTCTGGCCAACTGTCTGATCTCCTCTGTCGCGAGCTCCCAGCCGTTATTACTGTCTACGAATGGCCTACTCGATGACTTTTTTTACGCACACTGCAGCCTCCTCCTTTTTTTCCGCCACCAGCTTCAATGATATCGACTGCATATTAGCGCATCACGATTCTCTCTTATTACTACGTGAGCTCACACACGGCGTACACGATTTTCTCCACAAATCCTACGTACGTGAGCCCTCACAGCGCATCACGATTTTCTCCGTAATCCTTACATGAGCCCACACAGTGCATCACGATTTTTTCCGTAAATCTTACGTGAGCCCACACAGCGCATCACGATTTTCTCCGTAGTGCATCACGATTTCTGAAAAGAAAAACATTTTCCGCGTGTTAAATTACGTGACCCGCACAACACAACGCTGTTCAAATTTCCACTCAATAACAAGGACTGACCCATTTCCCTAGATTAAACATATTTAGACTTACACTTGATTAAACGGGTGGGTCCCCTTATAACTGTTAACGTAACCAATTCAAATTGTGATAGGGAGTCTCACTCAGTAGATAAACAACCTATCAATCGACGGTTGGCTATGTCTTCCCCCTTTAAAATCCCATTAAGCTAGGAGCTTTAAAATAAGATACCATTTGAAACTACTAAAAGAACAAAATACCAGTTTAAACACGAGGGCGCACTATAAAAGGGTAGCTACCCAGGGTAAGTTCGTTGGATCTGTCAATCAAATCTCAAGAACTGCAAGCTCTATAAATCAACTCAAATGAACAAGAAATTGTGGAAATAAATACTAAAAACGCACATGGATAATTTTTGTTGTAACAGTTCACTATCACTTTTCACTTTGGTAAAATAAAATTCTTATGGTAATTTGAACTGGAACCGTTATAGCCGTTTTGAAGTCGCATGGCTCTAGCAGTTCTGCTTGTATCGTTTCTTTCGTAGGTTATCCTAAAATTTACCCACCAAGACATGGAAATGCCACTTGCGAATTAAATATACTCAGCATAGGTTTCGAAACCTTACCGGCCTTTACCATAAAAGTACAGAGATGTACAAATACTCGACACTTTTACCTCGTAACACGACGCCTTCGCGGCGAACGACGTCGTTCGTCTTGTTATGGTGACGACGAAGACGAATGTAGCTTGTGTAACTAATAATAATGAAAACAATACTCTTGTCGCTTTATGTAGAAATGACCGAACATAGTTTTATGCTTGGAAATGCTTATTACAGGCAAAGAGGATTTCGCTTCATGAATTTGTAGGCCTGGATAAGAAGTACGGATGTTTATTGTTGTGATACATGGCGCGCGAAATTCAAAACATTCTTCGGTACATATTGACACGTCCGTCTATTATAACTGTTTTAGACCTAAATTTACAATTTCTTCATCGACTTTGCTGTTGAAATGTGACTTTATTAAGAAAATTATTTTACCCCGTTGTTCAGCCATGTTCAACCATTGTCCGCCATATTCAAACTCATTATTATTCAAAAAATTGTGAGCGGAGCGATGCCCTTTTATAGTGCGCCCTCGTGTTTAAACCCATCGGAATGTAAAACGGCGGGAAAGGGACAATTACACTGATTAGGGCAATGAAGCAAATCCCTCGGGTAAGAAATTCCGAAACTCGATCCAACAGAAACGGACAAAATATCACAATCTTATATTCCCAACTCTCACCAATAAAACACATAATTTTGGTTGGCAAAGTTACGACAACAGAATCTTAAACCATTACCTCAAGGATTCAAGGCTTGCCTGATTGCCTTCCAAGGCAGCCGCCTCAGAAACCGAATTCGTAGCTGGCGTCGGCCACGTGGTTGACGCTAGTGGTTCCATGCCACTCACCACCGGCGGAACTTAACCGAAGAAGCATTTGTATTCGCAGGACTCGACCAACGAAGCTGTGTTTTGCTGATTCAAGACTCTTACAGTCCGTCTAATGCCAGTAATTGCTTCTGGATCCGTTGCCGGACGCGCTGAAGACATCACGACTACTTCTTCTGACGAGCGTTGCGAACAGACGCCTTTGCATAATTAAGTTGGTCTTAAATAATGCTAATGACGTCATCATAAAGTATCAATCAATCAATCAATCAAAGCTTTTATTTTACAACGGAGTCTCTTCAATACAATATGATTGGTCTCCCAAAGAGCCGTATATATAGATATAAATAATATTTTACAATAAGTTAAAAAGGTTCTATTTACATATCATATATTATTAATAATAAATTACATGTATTATTAAAGTACAACTTATATATAATTACAGTGTTTGTGATCATGCTGATCTCTGGTACTGGTCTACCAAAACGGTGAATCATGTCTCAATAACGACACGGATATGACAGGCGTTTTAATAACATGCACAAGGCCTCAACTCCATCACATACTATTCTTTGTTCACATCAGTTATTACTGCTGGTATTTGGAGAGCTTCTGCCAGAACATGGACGTCTTGTTTTCTAACTCTAAACTTGGATAAACATTGGGATTCTTGCATTTCTTCAAGTTTGAAACGTGAATAAGAGCCGTAAGGAAACTCAGGATTTCTTGAATAGTAGGTTTCAAATAATAACACAAATTCTTCGTCGGAGAGTACATTGCTATCATGAGAAATTGAGGAGATCTCTAATTTCTTTGATAGACGACATTGTTTACACGTATTTCAGTAAAAAGTATCGACTTCGCAGCCGTCGCGCGCGCGTTTGCTTAAGTTTATATTTTGGCGGGAACAACGTACGGCGTTCTCTCCCTAGTCTTTCCCGGTCCTTCACGTCGCCATCGCCTCAAAAACGTCCGATGCATAAGTTCCCTAATATACACTCTCTGCGGGCGCGCCTTGCGGGACGCACATAGGAAGCCCAACAAAGGACGTCACTCAGCACAGGGAGCCCGACATAATACGCATTGCGCGCGCGCTCTACCACAGGAAACCCAACAAAAAAGACGCAAATATCATTTATTGAATTATTTAGTAACCTCAAAAGGAATTACACTCAACAACATTGTCACATGCATGGATCTGTATACACTGAATAAAACATCAGTATCGACGTCTGTATCACTGATACAGCACTAATGTTTTATTAATCAGTTCTATATCAGTGATATAGAACTGACACAGGTCATGCAAATGTCTCATTTACTCGTATCAATACTTTTGTATAGCTGACCGACAGCTGACCGACAGCAAGTTGTATAGCTGACCGACAGCAAGTTGTGGTTATCCTCAGTTACGGCTTTCTACTTACGAATACAAAAACTCTCTCCAATGTGGGATGACTTGAGGTGTATCCTGCGCATGACAGTGACGTCAAAAGTACCTTTACAAGAAAGTTCTGTAAGTGAAAATTTATAGAACGAGAGACCGTGTTTGATCGGCATATAAAGATTCGAGCCGTAGGCGAGGATCTTTATGGCCGATAAAACACGGGCTCGAGTTCTATAAACGACTTCTAAAACTCCATCCCAATTTACCTTGATTTATAAGTAATAGATACAATATGAGCGGCCGATCTGTATGGGATTTACAAACTCGAGCCGTAGGCGAGTTTTACTATAATTTGGATGATAGGAAGCAGTTTGGCCGAGAAAATCCAAGTTAAAGCTGAATGCAAATGAGGACGATTCTGTATCCGATTTACAGATATCTGCTACGCTTATGATTTCCATTGTATTTCCCTCATTAATTATTCATGAATTCGATAACAGTATTACACGAATTCTCAGCAAATAATACAAGAAAATTACAAAACTTTCTTGTAAAGGTACTTGTGACATCACTGTCATGCGCAGGATACACCTCAACTCATCCCACATTGGAAAGAGGTTTTGTAATTCGTAAGTAGCAAGCCGTAAGGATATTCGTAACTTGCCTGATAAAGAGATAAAGAACTGATGAATAAAACATCAGTGTATTTATAACTCATATAGACACTGATGTTTTATTCATCAGTGTTTTATCGGGCTTTATCGAATTCATGAATAATTAATGAGGGAAATACAATAGAAATCATAAGCGTAGCAGACATCTGTAAATCGGATTCACGTTCTCATTTGCATTCAGCTTTAACTTGGATTTTCTCGGCCAAACTGCTTCCTATCATCCAAATTATAGTAAAACATCCACTTATACATCGTTGGATTCGATAAGTAAGATACAATATTCGCGTCCGATCTGTATGGGATTTACAAACTATCGCCTACGGCTCGAGTTTGTAAATCCCATACAGATCGGCCGCTCATATTGTATCTATTACATAAAGTTCCATGCATGTGACCGATTGGACTTCCCTGATTGGATCAATTGGACATGAATTATTAATGAGTTTTAGAAATATCACTTACAGTCGAACCAGAACAACATGGACACCTAAAATACAGTTTACTTAGGTTAAAATTTGTCACTAATAACTGACCATGAATGAGATCGATGTTTCGAGAATTCAGAAAGTTTGAATTTTTCAAAGCAGTACTTTATCGATTTCAGTAACGGACGGTTTTGGACGCTGTAGGAGTCAAAGGCCGGTTTAATTCAGGTTCAAGGTTTTGACGCGTTAGAGGAATATCCCCCTCCCCTGGGCCCCTGGTCTATCAGTACATATTTCTTTGAGTATCAGGCGAAAACAACTCGAAATCCAACCGGGCGACCCGTACTTACCCATTTTAGATAGTAAACAAATATTTAGGTTTTAGCGTATATTAGGAGGACTCAATAATATAGTATTTAGAATCAATCATATTTGAAGTTTGTTCATATATTTATATTTTTATCATTATCAATTATTTAGGAGGACCGGATTGGAAAAAAAGCATAGCTTTATCTGTACATCCTCGTTAAATAAAGAGTTATTATTAGTCGGGCTTCCTGTGGAAGGCCCGACTCTAAAAATGAGATTCGGTATTCTTCGTCTTTGGCTTCAAATCGCCAACTGGGTTCTACAGCGCATGCGCCCTGTGCTGGCCGCTCAGATAATTACCGAAGGCTCTGATCAACACGAGGCATTCTTCACAAACAAATATTGCTCAAAACAACTCAAATATCGCTCAAATGACTTCACATGTTGAGTTAAATGATGAAACTAGACGCTTTAATAAGCGTTCACTCGTGCCCTGGTGCGTTTGAGCACTGGGATGCATTGTAGCGTGTGCATTTGTATGTGAGACAAGCGTATTAGACATACTTCCTTCAAATCGTTTTTTCTGACGATCACAAGACGACATAACTTTCCCCTAACAAGGTTTGTGAAGAAAGAGGTCGACTGTCGATAAAACCTCATAGATCAGCATTTAGTGATCTCGTTCCCCATACCCACTCAATTGCAGATTGTGCTTAGTCATCAAAGGTGTATTCACTGCTTCAAACATTTCTCTATATTTAGATCTGAGATAACGATTATAGTCGGATCAAATCAGTGTTTGGTTACTTGTTGAGTGATATGTGTATTCACTGCTTAAACATTTCTCTCTGTTTAGATCTGAGAACGATTATAGTTATCAACTCAGTGTTTGGCTGTCTCCTAGTTGAGCCACTTTATAAAGGTATTTTTGGAAAAAGGACAATCCTGGCAAGGAAACTCAAGCCATTCAGAACTAGAAATATTTTCGTGATAGATTCTGACAACTGACAACTGAACTTGTTCCTGCTTGACCTCCGGTGCCTCCTGATTGGTTTGTGAGTTGTAATATCTCTTGTGATGGGACTTCATGTCTCCACCTTCCATTTCATAACCGGACCGTCAAAAAAAAAAGACGATCTGCAATTTAAGACTCCTGCCCCGGCCTTCGGCCTGGGCACGAGTAATAATGGGGATCAAAGCAAAATGCGAGAAGTTTAAGAAGAGAAATATGCTATCAGTATCGCACACGAGTGTTGAAATTGTTGTAAGTAAATCACTGATTTGAATGCCCAGAATCGGCAGGAAATATTGTGCATGATTGTTTGAGTCACCATATTGGATCACGCTGCGATGTCTAGTTTATAGAGATATGGATTTATCAAAGAACTTAAAACGAATCGAAGTGAGTTGATACACGCAGTCGGTGAAGAGAACAGGGGTGCTTACCATTTACTCGGAAAAACTGGAAATTCCGGTTGAAAAAAAAAAAGGTATGTGTCATTTTGTTCGGAAAGTTCCGGAAAACTTGGTCTAATGTTACACGCGTCTACGGAAAAACCGAAAAGAGCGGGAAAAGTGGATTACCTCAATCGCTAGACTGAGTTTTTCGGAACTTTCCGATCGGAATGGCACATACCATTTATTTTTCCAACCAGAATTTCCGGTTTTTCCAGTAAATGGTAAGCACCCCAGTTGTAAGGTTTTCAGCCGACCGATAACCGTCGAGGTAAACGATATTTAAACCCATATTTTTAAATCACTCAGAATGCGTTGTCGTACAGTTACATCGCCTGATAAGAACGAGCAATCCGCCGCCTCAGTGAGTGTAAAGAGAATTTAGTATCGCCGTGAGTATAGAAAAGTGTATTATTCATCCAAACATTGTTTAATCACTCTGCGTTGTCTAGTTTATGTATACGGTATTTGTATTTGTATGGACATATTTATGGTAACAAATAAACTATGTCATTGTCATTCATGATTCGCTGAGTTTGTGAAATCGCAGTACTGAGCATGAAATTGCAAGGAAAGCATGTTCTATCGAGCTCGAGTCATGCAACGACGAGCAACCAAACACTGTTTTAATCGCACTATAAGATATACCTAATTTCAAAAACGTTGTCCAAATAGCCAAATACGAATTCATTCAAAAAGACAAAAGAAACAGTTCAGCTCGAGTGCACTTCTTTTGTCTTTTAATGAAATCCTATTTGGCTTTTTTGATTATTATTGGACGTTTTTGAAATTAGGTGTATCTATATTTAGTTCAAATAGGCTACATTTCATTTAGAAGCCCGACTTCACGCTAGTAGAGCGTCTAGTTATTATTATTAAATACGCCTCAAACCCTCAAATAACTATCAACCTTTATTTGTTGCAAGTATTTGAAGAAAGGGAGAAAACTTTAGAGAGTTTAGAAGTTTATGTATGTAAAAGGGAGGTTTAGAAACTGTTTATGTATGTAAAATGGATGCTTTCTAGAACCGAAAATCAAACTCGGATCCACATTCCCACCAAGCTATACACAGGCTGATCCCAACAGGGAAGAGTGTACGTTGTTAGCATTCTGGGAAACTAGAAACTTTTAGCTTCGTATGTAAATTGCCCATTTCAGATCATGTGATATAAACATGGTGTTCTCTGGAGAATTAGTCCTTTCAATATGAACGAATAAATTTCAGAAATATAAAGGTCTATTTAGAATCAAAGCATCCAGAGAGCTTAGAGTTCTCCAGTTGTCTAAGTAATCGATGACCAGGAATATTTAGAACAACCTCAATGGTCTTAATCGCAATAAAGAACATATGATTGAAAACATTGTTTATTAAAGTCTTTCATGTTCACTTTTTCAATTGTTTTTATTTGGTCTCAGCTTCCCTGCATAACAAGCAGGTTACAGCCTTGTCTACAGTAACTAGTGTGACAACAAACCAATCTCAAAATGCTGTATACAGTCATTTGCAAAAATTCTGGCCGCCACGATATATCAATATATCGGGTGCATCACTAATACTATTAAATGAAGCAAAATTTACGAACAACAAACGTTAAGACTAAAATAAACATTATACTAAATATTTCTACCATCTTTGCTGGCGTTTAACCTGCTTTAAGGGGAATTTTCGATTATTTAATTACCCATAATGCACCCGATATATCGTGGCGGCCAGAATTTTTGCAATGACTGTACATGTTGGAAATAATACGACCACATTAAATACGAGAAAGAGTGCGATATTCAAACACCTAGGAGTGGGTTGAACACAAAAGTCATAGCCAAGTTTTTTTTAACCAAGTTCAAGGTGTTTTATGAAGTGGTTACCGGATATTGCACTCTTTCTAGTGTTTCTTCTCAAACCATTAATAATTCTTGGAGAAATTCATCACGGTGGTGATTTCCTTTGTTTTGTCCTTATGAATTATTAATCAGTTTGAAAACATACTGTATATCCCACATTTCAAACAGTCATTCTCAAAAAGGTACGTTGTCCAGATGAAAAGACTACCGATAAAGTCACGTGATTCATTATGTATTCAATTTCCTCGCGTGGAATATCAATTGGGGATGCTAAAGTACATGCCATACATGCCATGAATGTAATGGCGCTAGTATCAACTCGAAGTTCCGTGCGCAGAAATTGAAAACATCACATGACTTTATTGTAGTATTGAAGTCTTTTCATCTGGACAACCTTTTTGAGAATGACTGTATATCCCACATTTCAAAAACGCATATTTTTTTCTTGTGAACAAAGACGCTCATATAAACACAGACAGCACGAAATGTAATCTCGTTCCAGGACGTTCGATGGAAGGGTAGGCAGTCCCTATTGATAGTCCCCTATTAGAATTACTAGACCCAGTGGCTTGATATTACTAGTATAGAAAATTATAACCAAGCAATGTGATTCCCACAAGTGTATTAAAGTAGCTTTCATTGTCCATTTGCAGCTATTAGCGAATCACTTAAGTTCTGTTTTCTTGAAGGGATGTTGGAATGCGGCAGCATGTTGTAGTTTTACTTTTAACTTTCATCTTTCTTCTTTTCATCATTGTCGGGTGTTTCTGAGCTTGCTCCACCAGAACTCTCTCTGTCTGCAGCCATCTGAAAACCAAAACGAATAAGATGCATAAAAACCAATGATCAATGTCTTTACTGACCACCACCTTCACTGTAAAACCAATGATCAATGTCTTTACTGACCACCACCTTCACTGTAAAACCAATGATCAATGTCTTTACTGACCACCACCTTCACTGTAAAACCAATGATCAATGTCTTTACTGACCACCACCTTCACTGTAAAACCAATGATCAATGTCTTTACTGACCACCACCTTCACTGTAAAATCAATGATCAATGTCTTTACTGACCACCACCCTCACTGTAAAACCAATGATCAATGTCTTTACTGACCACCACCTTCACTGTAAAACCAATGATCAATGTCTTTACTGACCACCACCTTCGCTGTAAAACCAATGATCAATGTCTTTACTGACCAACACCTTCACTGTAAAACCAATGATCAATGTATTTACTGACCACCACCTTCGCTGTAAAACCAATGATCAATGTCTTTACTGACCACCACCTTCACTGTAAAACCAATGATCAATGTCTTTACTGACCACCACCTTCACTGTAAAACCAATGATCAATGTCTTTCAATGTCTTTACTGACCACCACCTTCACTGTAAAACCAATGATCAATGTCTTTACTGACCACTACCTTCACTGTAAAACCAATGATCAATGTCTTTACTGACCACTACCTTCACTGTAAAACCAATGATCAATGTCTTTACTGACCAACACCTTCACTGTAAAACCAATGATCAATGTCTTTACTGACCACTACCTTCACTGTAAAACCAATGATCAATGTCTTTACTGACCAACACCTTCACTGTAAAACCAATGATCAATGTCTTTACTGACCACTACCTTCACTGTAAAACCAATGATCAATGTCTTTACTGACCACCACCTTCACTGTAAAACCAATGATCAATGTCTTTACTGACCAACACCTTCACTGTAAAACCAATGATCAATGTCTTTACTGACCACCACCTTCGCTGTAAAACCAATGATCAATGTCTTTACTGACCACCACCTTCACTGTAAAACCAACGATCAATGTCTTTACTGACCACCACCTTCACTGTAAAACCAATGATCAATGTCTTTACTGACTACCACCTTCACTGTAAAACCAATGATCAATGTCTTTACTGACCACCACCTTCACTGTAAAACCAATGATCAATGTCTTTACTGACCACTACCTTCACTGTAAAACCTACCTTTTTATACGCCATCTCAAATAGTTTCAAAGATTTCTGTTGTAGTTCGCTGTAAGCTTGTCTGATTGTTTCTCCAGTTTCATTCTCCTTGTTCGCCAACACTTCACGAACTTTAGCAATCTCTTCTTTCAACTTTTCAGTCTTTTGAAAATACCAAAACAATTGGATTCATTAATAATTGGCTGACTAATCAAATGATACTTAGTTGTGCTAGTTTACCTCGTCACTTGGTAGTTGGTCTTTGAATTCCTCTATCTTTGCTTCTGTGTCGTGGATCATAGATTCAGCTTGATTGATAGCTTCGGTGGATTCCTAGGCAATATACATACATGTCAAGTACTGTTAAACACAAAATAACGTAGAGTTTTACTGTTGTTACATACCTTCTTCTGTCGGTCACTCTCTGCATGTTTCTCTGCTTCTTTGATCATGTTTTCAATTGCATCTTTACTGAGGCCACCAGATGACTGGATAACAACTGCAACAAATGTACAAGATTATATACATGTACTGTACTGTAGTAGCTTACTTTGTTGTTCTCTGCCTGTTCCTTTGTCCCTGGCTGATGCATTGACTATTTACACCTACACATGTACTGTACATTTGTAATGTACTGTACTGTTACGTAGTAGCTTACTTTGTTGTTCTCTGCCTGTTCCTTTGTCCCTGGCTGATACATTGACTATTCCATTGGCATCAATATCAAAGGTGACTTCTATCTGAGGGACACCCCTTGGTGCTGGAGGAATACCAACCTACACACAACAATCATTGTACTGACATCATGTTCCAATTTGTATCTAAATGTTTGACTGCTGTAAGAGTTGGGTCTTACAGTACCGCCCAAAAGTCTGTCATGCTTTTTCGGCGATATATTGGTACCGATATTGCGGTTGACCAAGCGATATATCAGAAAATTCTGAATGATTTGGGCACTGTGTTCTAATTGGAGTTGATAGTTATTATTATATGTACATGTACAATAATATTGTTTATTAAACATTTTACTCACTATCTTGCATCTGATTGGCTGAGAGCATGCCGTTAATTCTTGATAGCCTGTGAACTTGACAGGATAAATCTATTATCTGCTGCAAATAGATTTTTCCTGTCAAGTTCATTCAAGGTCATAAAGAGTGGTACGTTTGCAGTGTCAATGGCCATGGCAGCATTTATTGACCTGATTATAATTGTATTCTCACTTATACAAAATGTTTAATAAAACAATTATTGAATTTGGTTTTCGCATATCGTAAATTATCAAGACCTTATTTTAAAAGGCTTCGGCAGATAACACAGACCTCGGTCTTGATAATTTACAATATCATGCTCAACCTCATCCAATAATTGCTTAAAGTGCAACTAACCCCTATGAGATTGTTTTAGAAATATATTCAATATATGCTGAATAGTTGGTGGGTTCAGTATTTTGCAAATTTGATGACGTCTACTAAGGAATTTGCCATAACTTATTTAGACTTTTTCAAGAAGAACTTATTTTTTGAAATGGGCAAAAAAGTTATAAAATCATTTATAAAGACTGTGAAAATATTCAACAAGTTTACAAATGTCAATAATCAGCACAAGGGCGTTTTTGTATAATAAATGATTCCTTAGTAGACGTCATCAAATTTGCATATTGAGATTTCAAACCTCTATAACTCATAAACGCAAGGTTCAAATAACAAAATACTGAGCCCACCAACTATTCAGCATATATTGAATATATTTTTTAAACAATCTCATAGGGGATAGTTGCACTTTAATAATAGTCTTAACAAGTGCATTATTATGTAAACACAAATCATTGGTGCAAGGCATCATGGACTCAGACACAAGGAATCTAAAAAAAGATGCTAGTAAACGAATTACCATATGGCAAAAAGTATATACCGTATATAGTAATCTCATAGAGGCTTGAAAGTTTGAAATTTTCCCCTTCACAGTTCCCTGTGCCATCTTGAAAGGTAGCCGTGCCTTTGCATCAAAGTGAGACCAACCTTGCAATGATAGAGACCTTTTTTAACACCTTGGACAATTATTTAGATTTCAAGGTCATTGCAAGGTCACCACTGGACTTGCTTCGATGCAAAGGCGCAAACATTTGCCTGTTAATTTATTTCTGCTTTGTGAGTTGCTTTGGGTCATTAGTGACCTAGCAATGTAGATGATGTACTTGACTCATCTTACCAGTTGAAACTGACCAAGCATCTTATTATCGACAGCCATCTCTCTTTCTCCTTGATGAACTTTGATCTCCACTTGGGTTTGGCCATCAGCAGCAGTGGAGAAGACCTTGAAGACAAACCAACATTTACACAACGTACAGAGTTTAATGTACCTTATTCGTACTTAATTTCGCGAGGCTTTAAGTTCGCGATTTTCGCGATTTAATTTTTTTTGCAAAATTAAAGCCTCACGAAGAAAAAGGCTCGTGGACTTTAAACACGCGAAAGATAATACCCAGAGAAAAAAATACATATCGAAACCATTTAATTAATCAACATTGAACAATAAACATTATTTAATACGAAATTGGTTTATAAAACGACTTATTCAACAACATACATTTTAATACTACCACTTGCAACTGAGCAACAGTATAGCGTAAACTTTTTTGTCCATTTTAGCTACAAGTTTATAACATCTAGTTAGTCTAGTTGACTGTTTGTATAAAAATAAGTTTGTTTTTTTGGGGAAAAAATATGTTGTTGACACCGCTTTCGCGAAATTTAATGCTCATTTTTCATTTTCTCTTATTGAAATCGCGAAAATAAAGCCTCGCGAAATGCTGTCTTAACAAAATCGCGAAATTAAGTACGAATAAGGTAATCATAATAATAATGGCAAGTCACTTGGTACCTTGTTATGTAAGCAGTGGTAACTTTACCTGGCTTTTCTTAGTTGGGATTGTTGTGTTTCGTGTAATGAGTTTAGTGAATACACCACCAAGGGTCTCTATACCAAGAGATAAGGGAGTCACATCAAGCAATAAAACATCCTTGACATCACCAGCAAGTACACCTCCCTGAATAGCTGCACCAATGGCTACTGCTTCATCAGGGTTGACAGCTTTACTTGGCTGTCTTCCAAAGGTTTCTTGGACAACTTGTTGAACCTTGAATCAATAAACAAGCATGTTTACTACACTGTATGCATTATACCTACGGGGTACATTCATTAACAATGCAATATGATGTGCGGTGGACCAGGTTTTGGACAATGCTATTTCATTAATCAAGACCAAATAAACAGACAAACCATCTGAATCAATGTTGGAGCAAAACATGTACATGTACATGTATTCATGTTTTTAATTCCTAATAGAGCATCTTGTTTAAATAATCTCAATCTCTAGTTGCTTGCCCTGTGCTAGCATTAGACAATGAGAACATGTTAGAAGTTATTCATCACGGTTTTTTCAGTCATTTATCAAAAAAATATCAAAAGTCAGAAATCCAGGGTCTTGATAGACTGTCATAATTGTAGGCAGAAACCAAGTCTAAAGACCTCACCACACAAACCTAAATGTAACTATTTCTAATCCTAACCCTCCCAGGAGTACTATAAGGGCATACATGTACATGTACCTTAGTCCCCCCACCCAGGAATACTACATGTATACTTGATGTATAAGGGCATAGTCCTTAGTCTCCTCACCCAGGAGTACTACATGTATACTTGGAATACCTTAGCCCCCCCCCCCCCCCCCCCTCCCCACCCAGGAGTACTATAAGGGCATACCTTAGGCATTCTAGTCTCCCCCACCCAGGAGTACTATAAGGGCATAGTCCTTAGTCTCCTCACCCAGGAGTACTACATGTATACTTGGAATACCTTAGCCCCTCCTCCCCTCCCCATCCAGGAGTACCATAGGGCATACCTTAGCCCCCCTCCCCACCCAGGAGTACTATAAGGGCATAGTCCGGAGTCTCTTCACCCAGGAGTACTACATGTATACTTGATGTATAAGGGCATAGTCCTTAGTCTCCTCACCCAGGAGTACTACATGTATACTTGGAATACCTTAGCCCCCCTCCCCACCCAGGAGTACCCCCCCCCCCCCCCCCCCCCCCCACCCAGGAGTACTATACGGCATACCTTAGGCATTCTAGTCATGCCACCAACAAGTAATACGTCTCCAATATCACTTTTCCTTATCTCAGCATCTTGTAGACATTTCTTGCATGGTATTACGGTTCTGTTGATGAGCTCACTGACAAGGGACTCAAACTTGGCTCTTGATAGCTTGATGTTCATGTGTTTGGGACCACTTGCATCAACAGTGACATATGGCAAGTTTACATCAGTCTAAATACAATAACAGTCATTATTATACATTGTACTCAGTATCTGTATTCTCATTGGTCGAGAGCCTACAGATAATTCGAACTATCAGTGCGCGCCAGCGATATTTCAGCGGTCTGCTGGTTATCTGTAGGTAGTTATCTGCAAAAACGAGCCTGCGTAGATCAGCGGATTGGTTGTTATCTGTAGGTTACTACAGTGCTGTCATTTCAATCATCATTCATTTGTTGTTGTTGTTGTTGGATTGCTTTCAATCCACATAGACAATGTATAATAAAACAATTATTGAATTCGGTTTTGATGAAATCCGGAATTATCAACGTCTCGGCAAATGTTATTGGCCTCAGCCTACGGCTTCGGCCAATAACACTTACCTCTACATTGATAATTCCTGATATCATCAAAACCTCATCCAATAATTGATTATTGTCCATGTTCTAGTGATGATTCACTCTTAATTAACTTTCGAGCATAATACTGTCTGGGATTTCATGTACATTACATACATTTTATTGTATCAGTTATGCTACGAAGGGTTTATGTACAGGTTCTGGTAAATGCTTAACGGTAGCCTTGCATAACACACCTGCACTGCAGAAGAGAGTTCAATCTTAGCTTTTTCAGCAGCTTCCCTGAGTCTTTGAAGAGCCATGGGATCTTTGGAAAGGTCAACGCCACTCTACAATATAAGACACTATTAGTACATGAACACTTGTCAACTACAAATATGTAGCTTCATTATTGTTTCAAAATGGTAAATGTATTATATGGTTGGTGATACAAGGACACTGTACACATCATACATGTATGTATCATATTCATTAATAATTCACAAGGAAAACACAATAGAAATCATAGCCGTGGAAGAGCTTGTACATATATTTCTGATACAAAATCATCCTGATTTGCATCTAGACATTAACTTTGATTTTCTTGGCCAAACTTACTGATATCTTGAAATGATAGTAGAACAAGATCTGCATAGTACATTGTACATACAAAGTATATGGTGGCTGATGAATGAACACTTACTTCTTTCTTGAATTCTGAAATAAGATATTTGAGAAGACAGTGATCAAAGTCCTCACCACCAAGGTATGTGTCGCCATTAGTTGCCTTTACTTCAAACACTCCTTTCTGTATCTCAAGGATTGAGATATCAAATGTACCACCACCAAGATCATATACTGCAATGCTAAACAAATACTGGGTATTATTATTCCAGCTCAAAACATAAATACACATGTACACTGTACATGTGTACTGTAAGATGAGCTTATTAGTTTCTTTATCAATCATATGATTAATGTCTGCAATGTGATTGGCTAAGAACAGAGTGACAATAGGACACTAAGAGGTCACATGACCCTAACCTCCATTAAATTGAACAGCAGTGTGAATGAACTCCAGAATTGAAAAGAGCAGCTCCATATTAGTAAAAGGACAAAGTTTCAGCACATAATATCTAACGCAGGAGAAATGACATTAAAAATAAAATCGAGCGTTTTCTAAGATTTTGTTTGGAAAATGCATTGGATGCATTGCCGTGTCAGACATTATGCACTGAAACTTCGCCCTTTTACTAATTTCAAGCTGCTCTTTTTATTTCTGGAGTTTATTTCGACACTGCTGTTCGATTTATGGGAGTTAGGGTCATGTGACCTCTTAGTGCAAGTGGCCTATCACATGTAAGTAGATAATAATGATGCTTGGATGATACATGTACATTCTTGTCTTGAATTTAGTAATTATCAAAACAAAGCCATCAGCTATTGCATCATCAGTACATGCAACATGTTCATGTTAAGACAGTAGGTTTTGTTCTATATAAGTCATGGGAAAATTGTCAATGACGTAGGTGAAAGCCGAGAATAATTATTGCGCCCAAAAAGACTTCTTTAACCCTTTCACCAAAACCGGGATTTCGATCATTCCCGGTTTTCCGGGAATCCTACTGTAAAGTAATCGACTTTATTTGTTCATGAATTCACTTATCAAACAGTATAAACAGTCTCGAACTCCAACCTAACTCAAAACGTAACTTCAACGTAACTCCTTGCAAGTTGACCGCTGACCGGCTCCGGTCCAGCGGCCGCTGACCACTGTCAACATTACACTCTCCCCCCCTTACAGTGCCATAAGTTAGTCGTTTGTCCTTTTACAACATCACTATACAAGGGCCTAATGCTGTCAGAATGGACCCACTCTCCAAAGCGTTGGGGCTCCCGCCTTTGTCTTTGACTTCTTCGTGCTGTTTCTGGTTCGGTTGATCCTCCTGGGGCTTCTCCATTCTCTTGTGGTTCACCTTCCCCGTTGTCACTGTCCTCATCACTTTCATCGTCGGAATCTCCGAAGGTCGGGAGGCTTGTCGAGGGTGGAACCGTGTTGGTGCTTGTAGTGGGTTTCTTTGGTACTCCAGAAGGCTGTATATCATGAACTGGTTTGTCATCTGTCACATCAGCTTGGCTCGGTTTGGTAAGATGAAGTGGTCTAGAGTGCAGGTAACGTAGCTGATCATGGTGACGAATGAATCTTTGTCGAAAATTGTCAGAGTTCTTCATACGATATGTGTTCCCTTCGCGGCACTGGATAACGATGTAGGGCCCTGCCCATGCTCTATGGAGTGACTTCACTTGTCCTTTTCTTGTTGGTGAGTAGATGAGTACCTCATCCCCAACCTTGAACCTTTGTGTAGTAAGAACCTCCTTGCTCTTTTCTGCCCTTTTTTCCTTTTGAAGTCTGTCTCTTGTTTTGGGTTTAGGCATGCTACTATCCTTGACTAGCACAGGAGTTCTTGGGTTCCGCCCAAACGTGAGGTAAAATGGCGAGTACCCTGTTGACGAGTGTTCCTGATTCAAATAGTTGAAGCGCACAAATGGTATTTTGAGATCCCAGTCTAGGTCGTTTTCCTTTTGTGTCTTCTTGAGCATTTGACCAATAGTACGGTTTAATCTCTCCACCGCGCTGTTGGCTTGGGGGTGGAGTGCACTTTAACACCGGTCCATATTAGTCCGACTAGTACATTTAAATCCGACCTTTGGGGTCAGGATGCTAATGATTAGGGCTTTTCCGCTGAAACCGATAACGGTTGGGTATTCACGCGAGGATGTCCTAATGACTAGGTAATCCAGGGGATTGTCACTACTGATTCACCCAATGATCAGGGGAATTGACTGTAAAGACCTTTCCATAAGCTAAATGATTGCAAATTCCCTTACAGATAGGGTAATAAACAAATGAAAAACTGGTCACGGTACTGTCAAGTAAATAGAGAAAGAATTACTGTGTAAGTTAATTATCGAGTGTAACCATGATTACGATGTTACGAGGACTTACCCAAACTGTTATTGAGCGTCTTCCACGATAGTCGACAACCAAAAGTCGGCAACCAAATTACAATTTCCACCAGATCTAGAAGTCTTTTGCCTCTATTCTTCTTGCACATTGTGAAAATAAAACGGGCTAACTTCTAAAATGTATTTCTTAGACGCAATTTGACGAGCGTCTTCTAAACTGCGACATTATGTTCGTGCTTCACCGGCCTACGACTATCGGCATGCATGGCGAAACATTGATCTGATTGATTCTGTAAACCAGCATTACGAACTTTACCAAAAACAGTTTTATTTCCGCCAAGTTGAATACGATTGAGAGAGAATTTCCCAAAACATTTTTGACATGTTTTGAAGGCTTTGCGTGGTTTGTGGTCTGCACAACTCGTGCTTCGGTCTTGCTAGTTGATAGAAGCTTATCGTCTGATCAAAACTGTCAATCAGCGAACGCCTGGCTATATTATCGTATGTCAAATTAAATACATAACTCTCGTTAACGGCAGACGAGAGCGATCCAAAAAGAAAAGAAAAAACAGGATCGGACTTTAAGAAAGTCTAGTTTATTCTTGTAAATCCAGAGTATTGCTACATAACATAAAAACGTGATGCTACATGTACATCGATTTCAAACTATTTTAGTAGCCATCAAGTACTTCATGTAGCCCTTTTGATTGGGGATTATTCACTGCAAGCCCTTTTGATTGGGGATTTTTCACTGCCAGCCCTTTTGATTGCTTGATTGGGGGCTGGTGAGATCGTTTTAATATAGAACATTTCTTTAGATATTGGGTCTGTTTGAGAAAACACGATAATATGCTCAAGCGTAAATTAGTCCGCAGAGTTGAAGCTTAGTTTCAATTTTCCATTCTTGTTTCCAATCACGGACTTATCAAATTTAGATTGGAAAAGATTATATATGAAAACTAGTAGAGCCGGATAGTGTTGTTTTTCGTAAGTATCAGAATGCCATTTCCGAAGACTGACCATCAAAGACGGATGCGAGGGAGAGTAGCACTCTGGTTCTGTCACGCAACGCTCTCGGCCCATAATCCTATTTATACTGATCTACACTGAGCTGCCGCCAATCAAACCAAATATATATTGACCAGGTATATTGATTTGCTATAGTTTTAAAAATCCATCTTAGATTCACGTTTACCACTGACCGCAAACCGCTATGAATCAGACGAGACTCGGAACGCTTGGCATGTGGCCGTAAACTCTGATTTACCTCAGATTTTCTCTGCCTAAGTACTGTAACGTCATAACTTTTGTCGGGGGATACTCCGCCCGGACTATCCCCTTACCCTTTTATATACCAAATTTTTGGCCAAAACGCAAAAAGGTACCCCTTACCCTTTTATATACCAAATATTTGGCCAAAAAGGTACCCCTTTTACATACCCTACCTATACCTATAGCCTCAAAAAAGTACCCCTTACGGGCGGAGCATCCCCTTATCGTCCACAATAGGGAGTACCGCCCCACCCCCCCCCCCCCCCCCCCCTCCTCCGACCCCCCCCCCCCCCCTCCCCCGCGGGCGGTTACTTAGTGGTAAACGTGAAGTCTTTTAGTTTGATTTGTTCAAGTAGTTATGTCTTCTTTCTTTTTCCAGATCTTTTGGACTTCATACTACTCCCCTTCCTTTTCCTGTCAGCAACTGCTTTTTTATTTCTAAACGTCACCTGTGTTTAAATCCGAAGAAGATAATGCTTAGGAACATGTAGTTTTATTTTAGAAATCTTGTTATGTAATGAAAATTACCTTGGCTTCTTAAATGAACTTCTTTTCTCTCCTTTCTGAATCTCTTCTCGAGCTCCTCATGAACTTGTTCATCCTGCTCCGTTAACAAGGACACACTGGGCACGCTTGACTTTGGCTTACTCTTCTTTAACTTACTCAGAAGCCATGGTCCTTCAGGAGCTCCATTCTGTTGTCGTTGTTCGAGTTTTAAGAGAAAGGCTTTCCACCATTCTTGCTGTTCTGGTGTGAATTGACATCCATACCTCGGTATGTCTGTTTGTAAAATAGTTATAGTGGTTTGAAGATCAACGGAAACGTAGAATGGAACACCTTTCGGGGTGGAGTCAAATAAAACGATTGGTTCTTCTCCACCTTCTATGTTAGGCGACCAGCGTTTGCTTGTGCTCCACTTTCGATAATATAGATGAACTGCACCGTTGCTACCATCCATTTGAAGTTTGAACTGATGAGGTTCAGAGTGGCCGGCTAGAGTTCCTATGTATGGCTGCATCCATCTTTTCACATCAGGCAGATAATTAATGATTTCCACTTTTGGCGACGGGTTATATCCTACTTTAATTTTTTCACCTAGATCCTCTAAGGTGATGGCACTTTCCTTGAGGAGGTTTTTGAAAACGAGAATCTGCGCATGCGCAGTGAAGTCTTGTTAAATTTACCGTTCTTTTTCAGCATTGAATTCAATCTCGTCCCCAGAGCCTGCGTTACTTTCGGCCAGCGACGAGAACGTAGGCTCTGGCATAATCCATTTTTGGGAACAGGATTTCTTGTTCTTCCGGTTTTAGAGCGCATGCGCAAGTTAGCTGGGCAGTTGGTTGTTGTCGATTCAAATTGTCGATTCAGTTTCAGTGGAATCCTTCGAAAGGTTTCATTAGGGAATAGAGTACGCTTTAAAAGCACTTGGTAAAGAAGATACAACAGTGAAAGAAGCGCAGTATCTGAAGTCTTTATTAAAAGCAGTGGTTTTACAGCAGAAGGATATGCGAACAGTTCTTCCTACGGGTTTATATTTACTCGTGTCTACTTTACATATCAGTTAATTATTTGAATCTATCATCTTCATCTTCTCTAGTTCTTGTTGTCTCTCCTTCAAATGTATTTCTTTTGAATCTTTCGCCTTCGTAAGCACCTCGATTGGCACCGCCTTTCAGTTGCTAGCCTAAGAATATTAGATTTACGATCGACATATGTTCTTTGAATAACCATCACTCTTAAGCTTCGTGTAAATTTTGAGCTTCGTTTGAAAACTTTCCAAGACACTTCGAGATACATATAAGCTTAGATAAACTGGATTTTTCTCTGTGCTGAGATATTTTAATATTGCAGATCGAGGCGACATGTTTAAAATAACATGGCAATGAAACCGTTGAAAAATGTTAATTTTTGTTTTGAACGGAAGTTGGGACACCGGGTTGTTTTGACAACTCAATTTTCATTGGATATATTTCATTTCCGGAATCTTGCGCGTGCGTAGTTTCTAAAATGGAATAGCCAATCAAATTGTCTCAAAAATGGATTATGCCAGAGCCTACGTTCTTCGCCGCTGGTCGAAAGTAACGCAGGCTCTGGGGACGAGATTGCATTGAATTGATGGATTTCGGAAAAGAATCCTACGAAAATGTTTAGAAAGTTCACTATTCTGTCATTTGGCATAAAAATTATTATGCAGCAAAGACGTTTTGATTTTCCTGTTGTACCCAAGCAGGAGATGCGCGAATTTTATGACTTTCAATTCATAAATTGTATGCTTGCTCATTTCTGCTAAAACGAAATTTAAAACCCCTATAGAGAAGTAGGATGTTTAACAAGGCTATAAAATATCAAAATTTCAGAAAAAAATCCTCAACAAAGCTAAAGAATTGAAGACATGTAAAACCCCATAGCAACGCCGTTGCATAGTAACGAAATATGTTAGTCCACCCTTAAAAATTTTGAAAAGCATTGTAATGATTAGGAATCTGATGATTTTGAGTCAAACAATGCTATACAGTATTGAACAAAAATGTATACACATCTGAGCCTTGAGTATGTTCTTAGCTTGTTCTTAAAATTTTGGAGAATTTACGGCTGAATGGCGTTCTTATAAAAAAGGTTCCTATAAAACAAATAGAGTGTACAGTAGTATATTGATACCTTTGAAGGTTTACAATGACAAAAATGTACAGTGGAACCTCGACTAACGAACCACTATATATCTAAAGAAATGTTCTATATTAAAACGATCTCACCAGCCCCCAATCAAGCAATCAAAAGGGCTGGCAGTGAAAAATCCCCAATCAAAAGGGCTGGCAGTGAAAAATCCCCAATCAAAAGGGCTTGCAGTGAATAATCCCCAATCAAAAGGGCTACATGAAGTACTTGATGGCTACTAAAATAGTTTGAAATCGATGTACATGTAGCATCACGTTTTTATGTTATGTAGCAATACTCTGGATTTACAAGAATAAACTAGACTTTCTTAAAGTCCGATCCTGTTTTCTTTTCTTTTTGGATCGCTCTCGTCTGCCGTTAACGAGAGTTATGTATTTAATTTGACATACGATAATATAGCCAGGCGTTCGCTGATTGACAGTTTTGATCAGACGATAAGCTTCTATCAACTAGCAAGACCGAAGCACGAGTTGTGCAGACCACAAACCACGCAAAGCCTTCAAAACATGTCAAAAATGTTTTGGGAAATTCTCTCTCAATCGTATTCAACTTGGCGGAAATAAAACTGTTTTTGGTAAAGTTCGTAATGCTGGTTTACAGAATCAATCAGATCAATGTTTCGCCATGCATGCCGATAGTCGTAGGCCGGTGAAGCACGAACATAATGTCGCAGTTTAGAAGACGCTCGTCAAATTGCGTCTAAGAAATACATTTTAGAAGTTAGCCCGTTTTATTTTCACAATGTGCAAGAAGAATAGAGGCAAAAGACTTCTAGATCTGGTGGAAATTGTAATTTGGTTGCCGACTTTTGGTTGTCGACTATCGTGGAAGACGCTCAATAACAGTTTGGGTAAGTCCTCGTAACATCGTAATCATGGTTACACTCGATAATTAACTTACACAGTAATTCTTTCTCTATTTACTTGACAGTACCGTGACCAGTTTTTCATTTGTTTATTACCCTATCTGTAAGGGAATTTGCAATCATTTAGCTTATGGAAAGGTCTTTACAGTCAATTCCCCTGATCATTGGGTGAATCAGTAGTGACAATCCCCTGGATTACCTAGTCATTAGGACATCCTCGCGTGAATACCCAACCGTTATCGGTTTCAGCGGAAAAGCCCTAATCATTAGCATCCTGACCCCAAAGGTCGGATTTAAATGTACTAGTCGGACTAATATGGACCGGTGTTATTATCCTTTTTTTGTCGATTCCTAACTCTGTTGCCAACACCAGCATGGCTGAACTGTCAAACTCCAGACCTTTGTCTGTTAAGATGGATTCGGGTATTCCATGTCGACAGAAGACCTCTGTAACCACCGCATTGGCTACGGTCTTCGCTGTCTTATTTGGTATGGGTATCATCTCTGCTGCTCTCGTCAGGAGGTCCAGAACTACCAGTAAGTAACGGTTCCCCCTATAGGTCGATTGGGGTCCAAAGGGCCCTTTAAGATCCATTGAAACTTCTTGCCATGGTTCCGTTGGTCGCGTCGGTTGTGGTCTCTCTAGGTGGGTCTTTGCAGGTCGCGCAGACAGAGCAGGTCTGACAGTATCTTCTTGTGTCCTCGTTTACGGATAGCCAGTAGTACTCTCGTTGAATGAGTTTCCTTGTCTTGGACGACGACATGTGCCTTGCCTCATCATGCTTTAGTTGAAGAACGTCTGGTACAAGGCTATCTGGGACAACCAACTGGTTAAGAATTTTCCTACCTCGACGAAACTTGATATATAGCATTCCTGTTTTGTCCAAGAACAGGGTGTCCCTCTTTCTCATCCAGGTTCTTACTTTAGGGTTTAGAGGTTGCTTTCTATCATCACTCAGTCGGAGGTGCGTGATCACCCGGCTGAGGACCGGGTCATGTTCTTGTTTTGTCTTTATAACCTCTGCGGAGAATCGAACACTAGGAGATACCATGGATACATTCTGTTGTTGAGGCTTTCGGGAGAGAGCATCAGCGTGTTGGTTGAGCTGTCCTGCCCTGTAGCACGTTTCAAATTCAAACTCCTCAATTTGTTCGACCCACCGTGCGTACCTGCCTCTGGGGTCCCTGGTATTCCGCAGCCAACGTAATCCAAGGTGATCTGTGTACCAAATAAACTTCTGTCCCAGAAGGTACTGTCTGAACTTCCGCAAGGCGTAGACTAGGGCAAAGGCTTCCTTATCTCTTGTATGCCAGGAGAGTTCGTTATCACAAAACGTTTTGGATAAGTAATATACGGGTCGTTCTCGTCCTGAGTTATCGCGTTGAGATAAGATGCAACCAAATCCAGTGTCAGATGCGTCAGTGCTTAGTTCAAAGTCTTGGTCATGTCCGGAAATGCCAAGACTGGAGCGCTCGTAAGTGCTTCCTTAAGCTTGCAAAATGATTTCTCGCGTTCGGCAGTCCACACGAAGCTTGCCTTTCCTGTCAGCTCGTTCAGGGTCTTGGCGAGAAGCTGGATGTTGGGGACGAACTCCATGTAGTAATTACACAGTCCCAGAAAACTGCGAACATCTTTGGAGGTTTGTGGTCGAGGCCAATTTCTAACTGTTTCGACCTTTTCTGGATCCGGAGAGATACCTTCGACGGAAACCAAGTGTCCCAGGAAGCGCAATGTTTTCTGTCACAAGTGAACCTTTGAACTCTTGATTGTCAATCCGGCGTTTCTCAGCCGTGAAAGTACTTCCTTCAGAAGTCGTAGGTGCTCGTCGAAGCTGGCACCTCCGATTATGATGTCATCAAGGTATATGGCAACCCCGTTCCAAGTCAAACCTCTCATGACATCAGCCATCAGGCGAGAGAACACCGCTGGTGCGTTTTTGACACCGAAGGGCACGACGACGAATTCCCAGTGTCCAGATTCTGTGGTGAATGCTGTCTTGTGTCTGTCCTTAGGGTCAATCGGTATCTGCCAGTAGCCACTGTGTAGATCTAAAGTGCTGAACATAGCTGAGCCTCCTAGTGAGTCCAGACATTCCCTGATGGACGGCAGTGGAAATATATCTGTTACAGTCACATCGTTCAGGGCTCGAAAGTCGGCGCAAAATCGATATGATCCATCCTTCTTCGGCACCAACAGTATGGGTGACGACCACGGTGATCATGCGGACTCGCGGATGACTCCTCTTTCCTCCATTTCTCGTATCTGTCTGTCTACTTCGTCTCGCAGTGCAAATGGGGTGCGCCGTAGTTTCAGGGCCACTGGGGGGTGATTATTCGTGTCGATTTCAAAGTTGATCCTGTCTGTTTTCCCGACTTCTGTTACGTCATTCGCGAAGGTGTCGCGAAAGTCACTAAGGACCCTTGTTACTGCTTCTTTCTGTTTGGCCGTGAGGCAGCTGTCTGACAAGTCCACATTAGCAGGTTCCCTTCGTTCTGTCACTTTCGGTCTTTTAGTTTCTTCCTCTTCATCCTGCACCGTAACCGTAGATAGGTGTCCGATGGACGTACCGTTGTAAAGCTTTATGGGCAACGCACTGTTGTTCATGACTAAAATGGGGATCTCGTTTTTTATACTTCGTGCCACCACTCCTGCACCGAGAAGGACGTTTTGTTTAGCCATTTTGTCTTGGTAGGGGACGAACATGGTGTCCTGTGGCATTGTGCCAAAGTCTTTGGAGGCAGCTGTGATGACACACTGCGAACGCGCAGGAATTACTGTGTCTGACACCAAGCATACCTCTGTCGGTTGCCTAGGAGCTCCTAGCAGTCGGTCTTCTAAGGGAATCGAGTATCCTCCCAGGTGTAAAACCTGTGCTTCCCAGTCAATCGTCATGTTGTCGTAGTTCCGCAACACATCCACGCCTAGTATGGCAGGAGAGTTCAGTTTATCCACGACTAAAACTCTAACCGACGGTCGAGTGACGTGCCCGATCTTTATGGTGGTCACGACCTCGCCCACACATTGCAAACGTGAACCGTTAGCGGCCGAAGGGCTCGAGGTTGGCGGTAGTAAGACCATATCTTTCATTCCGGGCAACTGGACGCTCACACACGTTACATCCGCTCCAGTGTCGATTAACCAAGTACATGGTATGGTTCCTACTTTCCCAGCGACATGCATTGTTTTCTTATTGTCTCTTGAGGCTGAAGGCTTATTCTTCACTGTTGATGCGCGCCCCTTCACATCAACATCAACTAGTTTAAAGGAGTGGATGGGCACTGCCTGGCCAGATGACCCCATCCCCCGCAGTTATGGCACTGAATATCCCTTGAGGTAGAGGCTGTTTGATTTTGGCGAGGTGTACCCGACGAGCAATCCCTTGCGAAGTGGCCTGGCTTTCCACATCTGTAGCATTCCGTTCGTCACTCTCCCCGGCCGCGGCGTCCGCCAAGGTTCTGCGAAGTCTGGTACTGTCGATGCCCCTGTTGATTTATGCCTTCAACTGATACTTGGTCGGGGGCACTGACGCTAATGGATGCCTTAGAGAGCGAGGAAACGATCTCTTTGAGTTCCTTCACATCGCTTTGCAACTGCTGTAAGGGTTGGTTGTTATCTATGGCATGAATATCAACGTTGGGCCTGCATAAGACCTCTTCAATTTCCTTCGCTCGCGTGACGAGCTTGTCTATAGAGTCGTCAGGATGGTGTAGCTTAAGCTTTTGAGCGATATCCTGCTTAATCCCGCGCAAAAACTGTCGTTTGATCGCTTCTGCTGACTGTTCATTTAGTTTCACTTCCGATGCAAGGGCAAAGGCCTCGCGATATAGGCGTTCGAGCTGCTTGGAATATACTAAATGTGACTCACCGTCCTTCTTAATCCTGGCTAAGAAGAGTTCTTCACTGTTGGCCTTTGAAGGTTGGTATTCTCTGAGTAGAATCTCTTTGATCTTTTTCCAACTAGTGCGTTCCTCGCCGGGTAGCGCCAGTAAAACGTCAAGCTTGTCGCTTGGAAGATTGAGTGCTGCTTTGCCAGCGGTTTTCTTGCCATCCCATTGTTGTGAAGCGGCGTATAATTCGACTCGAAGAATCCATCGACTGATCACTTCTCCTTGTTCCCACCTTAAACGATCACGTCCGCTATCAGCCATCATATAAGCCGGGTTCGTTCGCTGCCACCAGTGTAAAGTAATCGACTTTATTTGTTCATGAATTCACTTATCAAACAGTATAAACAGTCTCGAACTCCAACCTAACTCAAAACGTAACTTCAACGTAACTCCTTGCAAGTTGACCGCTGACCGGCTCCAGTCCAGCGGCCGCTGACCACTGTCAACATTACACTACCATTTTTTGCTTGGACCCTGGAAACTAGCTAACAGTTTAATTTCTGCTTGAATTCATCAGGATAGTTTGTGAAAATATGCAAATTAGGAAACTTTTACGCGTCAGTGATCTGTATGTGTTGTTCACCAATAACAAACCTTCAGATGTGAATGATTTCAACCTTTCACTTCCAGAGATTTTAGAAGTTTTTAGCGAATTTTGTTGCCATGGAAATCTTGACAGCTCGCGGGCTCAAATTATCACGTGGTTAAGTTCTCTCGTGTATCATAAGGTATATAAGGTACATGTATTCAACATATACAGCTAATATACAGCTAATTCAAAGAACGTTGTCTTACAAATGTACATGTAGGTTTTGTTGCATATTGCATTCCCAGACCAAGTGCATTGTGGTTGCTACAAACTATGTTTTCTTCTATATTGGGTTCCAAAATCCGCAAACAAATATCAGGAAGCCCTGATCGACAACCATAATCTCAGTTTCGGCAATGCAATCCAAACGAACATGTATTGATCAGTCGATAATGCACTACATTCTGAAAATGCGATATGCAATATGCAACATAACCTAGGACAACGTTTTTTGAATTAGATGTATACAGCTACAGTACCGCTCAGAATTAAGCGCACTTAAAAATGCGTTTTGGACGCGTTTTGAATGCGTTCAATTTGCGTTTTGAACGCGTTTAAATTATTATTATTTTTATTTTATTTTCAAGATTCGCCCATAAGGCAGGTGCTGTACATTTAACATTGCGAATGACGAGATGCTATAAGTTAACGTCGGCTGTCAGTTCGCTTGATTTCAAACAACCTCTAGTTGGTTATTTCTAGCAAGAAACACATGAAATACGATTTATAATTATTAAGACACAACCATGGAATGTGATTAAAAGTCTTTGCCTGACACGAAGTGAGTTTTTATTGCGATTATAAGTTTACGGACTTGAATAAGTATAAGTTCAGTTTGCTTCACTTCAAGTATTTTCTACTAAGTTAAATGCATTTTTGAATTGGGTTTATGCGTTTTGGACGCATTTTAAACGTGTTTGCGATGTTCGCTTAGTTCTGAGCGGTACTGTATTTCAAAAAAGGTTGTCTCGTGTTTTGTGCGTATTGCACACTGCATATTGCACTTTGCGTATTGCATTGTGTATTTGATAATTGAAATGTGTCTTAGGTGTATAAAACAGTCATGCCGCCACCATATAATTATAGTGATGGGCTTCGATGGAAAGTTATTTGGTTTGTCGACATATTGAGCTCAGTGAGTAGAAAAATGATTCTCAGTATAGGGTCATTTCACGGTATTTGAAATGTTACGGAGGGGAAGACAAACTATTTTAATTGACTGTTACTATGCAATTATGAAATCAATTTCTGCACTTTGTTCATGATATCATACAGACCCATATGTACTACAAATAGAGTACGACTAAATAAGAGTTCACATATTTCTGTATAGATCAGCAGGAAAAATAGTTTGTGTTACGGAGGGGAACAGAAAATATGCAATTTTTTGTTGTCATTTTTCATCTTGAAAACTCTCTGAAGTTGCAATATCTTAAAGCCTTGCTTTTGATTTTTCTGAGCTAAATGTCAAGGGTGGTAGTGTTACGGAGGGGAAGTTACGGAGGGGAACATTTTGTCCGTCATGTAAATTGCCAAAGAAAACACTACTAAACACTTGAAGATAAGACTTTTTAGTATACTCTTGGATTAAGGACATGTTTCTTCAATTAACATACTGAATAAAGTATATGTACCTTGTCTTAATAATAATTAAACACTCTGGACAGTAGCTTTAGGTCATCAGCTAGAGTGCACAGCTACTAAAATGTCAATCCACTTTTAAAATAAAAGTAAATGCATGTCATACTATGCAGGATTGATCAAACTTTGTCTTTTACAAGTCTTAAAAAGAAATGGAAATAGTCTGGCTTTCAATAAGAGGAAATGCCCTATTTTCTTAACTTATAGACACAGAGTACCCAAAACATGGAAAAGCACAAAGAAATTGTACGCCTTTATAAAGGCTATAGGTGACTGTTAAATCAATACTACTGTACTTTACAAACTGGCTGATTTAAACACAAATGTGTAAACTACAGTTGAAATATCAAACATATATTTTCCTTTTGTATAACATATATTCCCCTCCGTAACAAATTTTCCCCTCCGTAACACTTTTTCATGTCATAATATTTCAAGCAAACAAAAAGACATTGAAGGCAAATGTGGCTCATCTGTACACTCCCCCTCTAAATTGGAAGGAATCAAAATGCCAGAGATTTAAGCTCAAAGATGTAGCTACATTTTGTTGTGTATAATGATAACTTTTTTACCTAATATTGTTACGGAGGGGAAAACAGCATTTTCCTTGGGTTCCTAATTCCTGCTTGCAATCATTTCTAAAAAATATCCCTTATTTTATGATAACACATGCCTGATACAATGTGGCTACATAGATGGAACGGTTGAGTTAATCATATATCTTGCAATAAAGAGAAATATGCATTTCCCCCTCCGTAACACAGTTGAACCCTTTTCTCGTAATCTGAGTTCATTTTTCCAATAAATGTTAGCACAATGTATTGTTTTTTTAAAATCATAAACTTGAGCTATTCTGCTTATTGAAGAAGAGGATTTTAATCATTGTTTACCTATTTCATTTATTATTATTTTTGTCCAAAATACTGTGAAATGACCCTATAATCATATGCAAAACGCAAATGTGCAATACGCACGAGACAACGTTTTTTGAAATAGCTGTATGTGTATATTTATACAACATGTATGTAATACGTACAAACATGTAATACTCACATTTTATCCTCTGTCTTGTCCATGCCGTAAGCTAAAGCAGCAGCAGTGGGTTCATTAATCACTCTTAAAACATTTAAACCAGCAATTTGACCAGCGTCTTTGGTTGCCTAGCAACACAACAACATAAAACATTGCAACATCAACTACTGAGAAAGAGTTACGCAGGGCTTATGGTAGGATTGGTAGGATGCGGAAAAAAATCAAAATTATGCGGGATTTTTTTGGTGAATTATGCGGGGAAAATAGTGAATTATGCGGGAAATTATGTGGGATGACGTCATACATTATTTTAGCAGAAATAAAGTTGTTTTATCGTGTTTCACTTCAAAAAAGCCTCTAGTTGAGTAAGAGAGATGGTTGATTGTCTCATAGAAACACTGTTAGGTAAAAATAGTGTGCTTACCATTGTATATACGGTACTAATGTGTACAATGTAGTTTATGTAAGAGATAAATACCGAGAACGGAGGCAATAAGCCATATAAATCCCGAGGGCCGTAGGCCTGAGGGATTTATAGGCTTATTGCCGACGTTCGAGGTATTTATCTGACTTAGTTTAAATTTGATAAGGTTTTCGCACGAAGCAATCTGAGGCATTTTCTGGTATTTTTTGGAGTGTTATTTAGCATGAATACTATATGAATAGCACGAAGAATAGCATTTCAGTGCTCATTATGAATTCACCGGGATGTATCCATATACAACCCAGGGCTGTATATGGATACATCCCGGTGAATTCATAATGAGCAATTCAATTCAATTCTATTGTTCAACCGGTCAATACCGGAGATAAAGCCCTATGAATAACAAAGAAAACCGTGTCAAATTAAAACTAAGTAGTGTATGTATCTGTCTTACCATTGTATATACGGTACTAATGTGTACAATGTAGTGTATCTACCTGTCTTACCATTGTATATACGGTACTAATGTGTACAATGTAGTGTATGTACCTGTCTTACCATTGTATATACGGTACTAATGTGTACAATGTAGTGTATGTACCTGTCTTACCATTGTATATACAGTACTAATGTGTACAATGTAGTGTATGTACCTGTCTTACCATTGTATATACAGTACTGTGTACAATGTAGTGTATGTACCTGTCTTACCATTGTATATACGGTACTGTGTACAATGTAGTGTATCTACCTGTCTTACCATTGTATATATACGGTACTAATGTGTACAATGTAGTGTATGTACCTGTCTTACCATTGTATATACGGTACTAATGTGTACAATGTAGTGTATGTACCTGTCTTACCATTGTATATACGGTGCTAATGTGCACAATGTAGTGTATGTACCTGTCTTACCATTGTATATACGGTACTGTGTACAATGTAGTGTATGTACCTGTCTTACCATTGTATATACGGTACTAATGTGTACAATGTAGTGTATGTACCTGTCTTACCATTGTATATACGGTACTAATGTGTACAATGTAGTGTATGTACCTGTCTTACCATTGTATATACGGTACTAATGTGTACAATGTAGTGTATGTACCTGTCTTTGGGAATCATTAAAGTAAGCTGGCACGGTGACCACGGCATTTGTAACTGTGCAGCCAAGATAGCTTTCAGCAGTCTCTTTCATCTTCATTAAAGTAAAGGCTCCAATTTGACTGGGAGAGTACATGTGACCATTGACCTCAAACCATGCATCGCCATTTGATGCTCTTACTATTTTATAAGCCATGTTTTTACTGTGAAGAAAGCAGAAAACGTGATTATTGATGTCTGTACAGAGGGTACTATGAGACCTCGTACTACATGTAACTACATATTACAGTGTGTGACATAATAGACTTTGCCGAGTGCTGGACCATATAGATATAGATAAATAGAAGTGTGATGTAATCTGCATTGTTAACAACAAAAATACTGTTAGTTTGTAGCAGAAAGGTTTTTTGAATTGGCTGTTTTCGATTTACAATCTTAAAAGTGCTACTATGATGAAATTTTGCAAAGTTGATGTTTTTGCATTTTTAGTATCCTGGTAGTATGTTTATTAACATATCCAAACCGTTTTTCGTTACGATAAAAATAACTTCCACAAAATGTACAAATTGTGTACAAATTTCGAGCCCGCCATTATTCAAACTGGTTCCTGGCTGTTGACTTATTGTACAATAGAAGTGACGTCAGTTTCTCAACATCGTTCGTCGCATGGCTAATTTACACTGCAATTTTTTGGCGATTCAAGACACTGTTTCTTGTTCAAATGTTTTAATCATAATTAAACTAAAAAATACAGTGCAGCGAGCAAGCGTGACGCATTCACGTTGAGAAACTGACGTCACAGTCTATTGTTCGCAGGAACACGATTTAGCTAAAACTGCTATCTTGGAGCAATTAATCATTTATTTAGCAATGTTACGGATTTCGTCATAGTAGCACTTTAACGCCCAGAAGATTCTTTTAGCATCATTGATCGAGCCAACACTATATTTAGCCTAAAGATCAAAGAGGCAATACATATTCATTGGCTTAAGCCTGTGCTAAACCAATAATATTGTATCATGTAAATCTTTGGCTGGTGCATTAGGCACATACTTCTATAATGATATCTTATTGTAATTTCTTTTGTCCTATTTATATATATATATACTACTGTTAATTATTATCTTTACTGATGATGACAGTAGACACTGTCAAAATATGTACATAATCTCAAAAGTGTCGTTATTTCTCTGATCTCTGAAATGTCAACTTAGTAAATGTACAACAGTACTTAACGCTGTAGCTTCAAGGTACTCACAGATCTTTTTTAACTTCTGGTGCATCAAATCTCCGTCCAATGTATCGTTTGGTAGCATAAAGTGTGTTTTGTGGGTTAGTGACTGCCTGTCTCTTAGCTGGAGCTCCAACTAGTCTTTCGCCTTCTGGTGTGAATGCAACTACTGATGGAGTGGTTCGATTTCCTTCTGCATTTTCAAGAACTTTAGCGGTCTTTCCCTCCATAACGGCAACACATGAGTTGGTCGTACCCAAGTCAATGCCACATACTGCACCACGGATACTTTCAGAACTTTACAGATAAAAAGCAAGCATTCAGTTCAATAGATTCCACATAAGAGTGCAGACACACGGCAAAATGCAATCTATTTGTTTTATATAATATTTTGAGAATTGTGTGGTTTTGTGACGTCATTTACCGAGGCGCGAGTCCTCGAGCACCAAGGGATTCACCGCTACTCACCAACACTGAGGGGAATAATTGTTTTGTATTTACCAAATCAGTTGGATAAAAAATGTAGCTGTAGTGAAATGAGACACCATTTTGAATCTCGTCCCAAAACTGTGAATAGCCAAGGGAGCCAATCAAAACGCGCCAAAATTGCTATCCACTGATTTGGTAAATACTAATAGTCAAATACATATACACTTCAAGGCACCTACATGTAGCCATGTAGGCAGTGCTGCAGCAATTCATTTAAGCTTATATAAGCTTAATGATCACTAAACAAGGTTGTGGTTTATTCTTTAAAATGACCAACAAACATTAGAGTTTGATAATAATAAATAATAATAATAATAACATATATCACAACAGCTACAGTCTGGAGTATTTGATCAGATACCATCAAGCAATTCCGATGACATCAACGTCATGTATTACCCGGTGTACGCAATCGATGACAATCGATGATCGGAAAACCAATCGAACAATCGATCATAATCGATATAATTAATCGATTGATATCGATTGGTTTTGGCCAATCGATCACCAATCGATAGTCACACAAGAAAAATGACAATCGATGAAAATCGATCATCGATCGATTGTTATCAGGTTCAGTACAAGAAAAAGAAGGCCTCTATTGTACTATTCGTGAGGAGAAAAACTAGTGATATTAAACTGCTACTTTTCGAAGATCATTATCATCATAATGAGTAACAGAGATTAGTTACGTACGAAATTTACATAATTTGAACATAAGAATAGTGTTCAATGTTCAATGTTCCATCTGTGCTAAAGTATTTGTTTAAATAACACTGAACTCTTTTATAACTATTGAACATTGAACACTATCTGTTACTCATTATTCATCTCACTTCGTAATGATGACAGGATGTCATCGAAACGTAGGGATGTCATCGAAACGTAGTAGTTTAATATCACTAGTGTTTCTCCTAAAAATATAAGACTTATATGTAATAAAAACTCCCTACTCTAGTTTCTTCAGCCTTACTAGACTCTTCCACAGTCCCCTCTCGGCCGTTGCACTCTCTCGCATAGGGACTGTAATGGTACAATGCCGAAAGGGATTCTGGGTCCAAGAATCTTGGACCCATGATGCCTTGCGAAACGAAAAACAGGGATCCCAACGACGATCAACACGGTTGAGGTTTCCACAGGCAGCCCAAAACAGACATGCATTTATTACGGTATGAGACATTAACACGAACCAACAACTGATAAAATAAGTAACTAAAATATAACAAATATATACATAAATAAAGTCACCTTTATTTACACTTATCTGTGGTCTTTTTACGAGTCATTTAGTGGAATTTTTAGCCATCTGACCCGTCCCCGTAAGAAAAATGACAAGGCAGGAAATTAAAATAAGCTCCATGGTGAGTGTCGCTCACTCAAATGCTTTTATCTCCGTAGAAAATTCATCCGAAGACCTATCATCCCCAAAGACGGCTAGATCGATAAATTTGCTCTCCATCCATACCTAATTTGTCTCGATGCAAGTGAGAAATTCGCGATAATCCAACATAATTCTACCCAAATCGCCGTCGAGTCGCCGTGTATAAATCCGTACGTGATGTCTTGGCGGTACCGAAACCAACGGTCGTCCTAATCAACCAATAAGAACCTTGATAAGTAGATCAGATCTACCAGCCAATCAGAATAACGCTACCATTGTACCATTACAGTCCCTATGCGAGAGAGTGCAACGGCCGAGCGGGGACTGTGGAAGAGTCTACAGCCTTACTTCTAAGTATAGAACTTAATATCAATTGATAACAAAACAAAACAAAACAATCGATGAAAATCGATGAAAATCGATCTATTTTAGGGCAATCGATAACAATCGATCAATCATAAGGCAATCGATGACAATCGATCAAAGGTCACAGATTTGTTTCATCGATTGGTCATCGATTTCCAATATCAATCGATTAATTGATATCGATTGATATCGATTGTCATCGATTGTCATCGATTAACGATTTCATCGATTGCGTACACCGGGTGTATTAATGTATGATATTATAAAATGTGCACAGTCATCGCGTGCAACAGGCAACGTACAAAATGAAAGACACGTACTTAGATGGAACTAATCTACATGTACAACGATCTACATTTAGCAGCAATGATGATAATGAAGAGGACCTATCATGGATCTCGAGTCTGCTTTAATTTTCAGCTGATGATCAGAGCAGAAGCCACGTGTAGTCGGGCCATTGCACGTGTTAGTCGTATACGACTTTTTCACGTCAAATACGACACATACAGTGAATTTACCTGAACAAACGGCTGCGTAGAAATGTGTCCTTAGTAATCAAGGAATCAGGGCCGCCATTCTACAATAATAACACAATCAGATAATATTAATATTCAAGACAGAATGATGATTTGTGTGAATTATCGTGTCAAATGTCAGGCAATCTTTACCCGGCAAATGCTGGCAAATCCACCAGCGCTTTGGTAGTGACTCAAACATCGCTTCATGTGCTTCAATGATGTCCTACTCGTATTAATCGTCGACCACATGTCTGCAAAAGTGCAATAAAATGAAGTTCAAAGACGAGAACTTTGTAGAGCTTCTTTACTCACGAAATGCTGCAAGAGAATTGCGTAAGAGACGATGGAATAGCATCATGGGAAGGTAACCATATATGGACTACCACAGGGTGACCATCACAAGTTCTTCTTTCTTGTACACTGGGGGTAAAAAGCATTATGTGCTATGGGAAAGTAGAGAATATAACTCTTGTAAGTCGTTTTCCTATGCGCTGGAAAAATTAATTAGAAATCGGGAAATATTTCTTTTAGACTCAAAATAAATACCTAATTACTCGGGCTTCCTGTAGAAGGCCCAAGTCTAAAAATGCATGCCGTTCTTCGTCGTTCTGCCAACCACTGAGATACATCGAAGGCTAAGATATACGAAAAGTTCAATGCCGAATGAGATTGACGAGTGATCGATGAAAGAAAGTTGTTGCCATAATCACCTCTACAACTATATCACGACAGATTCTCGGTTTTCTGTCGGTTTTTACGATCAAAGTTCGTACCTAACAAAAGCCTATGCATCTTGTATTTGAATGCCGTATTTACTCGTTTAAAGTGCTTATGAAGCTTATTTTTTTATTTTGAAAATCGATTACATATGAAGTGAATAGTGGGATGGTTCAGTATTTTGTGATTTTGAGCTTCGCATTTGCGAGTTATAAAGGTTTGAAATCGTGATATGCTAATTCGGTGACGTCAAAGAAGGCTTTTGCTGTAACTTATTTATATTTTTTCAAGTATTGTTCTTTTCTGAAATAGAAAAAAAAGTTTAACATCTTTTATATAAGTTGTAGAATAACTTTTTGCCAGTTTAAAAATGTCAGTCATTTGCAAAGGGGCGCTTTTGTATAATAAATGATGCCTCCTTTGACGTCACTGAATTACCATATCACGATTTCAAACCTTTATAACTCGCAAATGCGAAGCTCAAATCACAAAATACTGAACCATCCCACTATTCACTTCATATGTAATCGATTTTCAAAATAAAAAAATAAGCTTCATAAGCACTTTAAGCGCCGTGGCGCCTATTAATTAAATATTTGATGTTTTGGATGCGGCGCTTATTCGGCGTTTATTAACAAATAATTAACATATCAGGAGCACATAAGTATGGGCTCCTGACATATTTATGGGCTCCTGAAATATTTATGGGCTCCTGACATATTTATGTACTCCTGACATATTTATGGGCTCCTGACATATTTATGGGCTCCTGACATATTTATGGGCTCCTGACATATTTATGGGCTCCTGACATATTTATGGGCTCCTGACATATTTATGATTTCCTGACATATTTATGGGCTCCTGACATATTTATGTGCTCCTGACATATTTATGGGCTCCTGACATATTTATGGGCTCCTGACATATTTATGGGCTCCTGACATATTTATGGGCTCCTGACATATTTATGGGCTCCTGACATATTTATGGGCTCCTGACATATTTATGGGCTCCTGACATATTTATGGGCTCCTGACATATTTATGAATGATTTAATAAGTTAGCCAAATGTTAACAAAATAAACGTGTTTTACCCCATTCGCACCAAACTGTGTTTAATAATAATAAATAATAGATATAGCGCACCCTGGAACCTCGATGCGCTTTACAATAAGAAAAAGAACTAGAAACTAGTGGATTCTATATTTAAAAAATAATAATAATCAAATACTATAAAAATTGAAGATATATGAAAGATATTAAAAAAAAAGAAATAGAGAAATAAATTAGAAAATAATTAATATCAGTAGATATGCTTGTTTTTTTCTCGCTTCTCTAATTCGAGGGCATCTACGAATTTCACAAGAATCAAACAGTACCTGGAATCGGTGCAACATAACGGACAGTTTACCAGCAGTTTTGTGCTAAATGTTGCGTGGCGTTTGTAGATAATTTGCTAAACCTGTTTAGTTAAACCACCTTAAACCATGTTTAAGCCATGGTGTGAACGGGGTAATTGCGCCGCTTTGTGTGAATACTGAAATGCGGCGCTTAAAAGAGAAAATACGGTATGTGCGATATTAACAAAACGCTTTATTCCTATTTGTGTTGGAGATCTAGATCAAGACAAATGCCGCCGCCAAACCACGAACATTATATTTTCATTCAAATTTCGGAAAATAAAGTCTGCGCGCGCGAACTGAAATGACGTGCGTTACGTGGATGACGTCACAAAGATATTTTACGTAATTAAACTTAGTAACTCAGTTCAGCAACTTGTAATGTACAAGATGGACGCGCTCTATTCGTGGGTCTTTCTAAGAACCATTTAGAAGTCAAGAAAACAAGAAGATGATACCTGAAGTCTCTATTCTAACAATGATATTCACCATTATCGGTGTGTTCATTGGTGGCGAGACCGTCGTTATCGTGAAGGTCTACTTCCCAGAGTATGATATCTTCAAGATCGAATATGTACCCGCATACTATGGGAAAGGTAAGCTAACAATCGTGCCGTGGTGGCAGCGCATTTTTATTTAAATGAGCTCTTTGATTCTAGATTTGCTTTGCTAATAATACACCTCTCTACCGTATTTTAGAGCTTTTTGCTACTCTAAAATACGATAGAGAGCTCGAGAGTGCCTATGGGACCAGGGTAGTAGAGACAGCTTCGGTGTATAGCAATCAACAATTGTCTAAATTGTCTTTAACACTGTGTACGTACTGTTGTAAACGAACTAAATTGCTTTCCCGCTATGAAGCAGCAAGTTTATTCATTCAATAAATCTGAAAACAACTAACTTCACGGAAACGATTGCCCAATTGACAACAATTTTGTATCTTCAACCTTAGTTTTAATAAAAACTGCCAAACTTAGCTTTCGGACTATGCGCCCATCTTTAGGGCAAAATGCTTAAAATCTAATTTTAAAATCTGATTTTAAGCATTTAGCCCTGAAGATGGGCGCTTAACCAGAAAGCTTGGCAGTTTTTATTAAAACTAAGGTTGAAGATACAAAATTGTTGTCAAGAATTATCCAACCTACAAACCGACATAAGATTTAGATTACCCAATTGTTATTACTTGTTTAATCACGACCTTTTAAAATATATCTTTTATTTTTACGTAAGTTTAATTAGAAGACAGATCTCGACCACTAGTATCGCACGACCAATCGGTATTAGTAGTACTGCCATTGGGTTTTACTTACTGCATCAATGTATGAATAGCATCTCGTAGATCAAACACTCAAGTCTGTCTTTGCATCGACGTAAGGTGCATGGTTCAACTCCTCGAACCGGGCGCTTCTTGTGAGTTGAGTTTGTCAGTTCGTTTCAATCACTGCTGATTTATGTACTGATAAGGTGGCCGCACACTAGCAAGCTATAGGGGCCATGAAGCAGGGACATGTCCCAGAAACATGCAGCAGCAACAAAATCACGTTTAGTACACACCAGGGAATGTGTAGCGGAGACATGTAGCGGGGATATATAGCAGCAACATAAATACAACATGTACACACCCATGAAAATGATGCGGGGACGTGTACCAGGGTCATGTAGCAGCGACATGTCCCTCCGTCTGAACTATTGTGTTCAAAGCCGTGAAGCAAGAGTTTGGCAGATATTCTGTTCCTGCAACATGTACCATGAAGTTCAACCAATCACATCGCGCAAAGTCATTGCTGAACAAATAAGAATGCTTGGACACGGCACGGTCACAGCACGGTAACGTCACTGCACGGCACGATCCGTACCGTAACTACTTCCCAGTCATACGATAACGACTCTATATAAAAGAACGGATATCTAGTTGGATGGATGAATAGTTGATGTACTATAGGTAAATTACTGTTTACATATCCTTCAAGATTAACATGAACTTTCACCTACAACACCAAGGTCCCAGCCAAACCTACTGCAGTAACTTTGTTCAAAGAACGCCCTTCGAAATGAACCTTGTACCTAGCTTTGCATTGTCCTCCCTATTGCTCATTGGGATTGTTCTTGCAGTTGTCATGCAAATGTACGTGGTTTGTGCTTATTAGATAATTTATTACCGTCAGATAATTTGTCAAAGATTGAAAGCGAACACACATCGCAAGAACACCGAAGCACCTGCATCAGGCTGTCGAAGTGGCCTTAACGTCGATCGTTCGATGGACTGTAGTCAGTCCATCAGTCGATGACGTCAAGGCCGATCGATTCAGTAGTCACTCCATCAGTCGATGACGTCAAGGCCGACACAGTAGTCACTACATCAGTCGATGACGTCAATGCCGACTCAGTAGTCACTCCATCAGTCGATGACCAAGGCCGACACAGTAGTCACTACATCAGTCGATGACGTGACAGTCAAGTAGTCACTACATCAGTCGATGACGTCAATGCTCCGACAGTCAGTCGACATCACGATGACGTCAAGGCCGACACAGTAGTCACTACATCAGTCGATGACGTCAATGCCGACACAGTAGTCACTCAGTAGTCACTACATCAGTCGATGACATCAATGCCGACACAGTAGTCACTCCATCAGTCGATGACGTCAAGGCCGACACAGTAGTCACTCCATCAGTCGATGACGTCAAGGCCGACACAGTAGTCACTACATCAGTCGATGACGTCAAGGCCGACACAGTAGTCACTACATCAGTCGATGACGTCAAGCCGACACAGTCACTCATGACATCAAGGCCGACACAGTAGTCACTCCATCAGTCGATGACGTCAATGCCGACACAGTAGTCACTCCATCAGTCGATGACATCAAGGCCGACAAAGTAGTAATCTATCAGTCTACATCACCGACACAGTAGTCACTCCATCATTATGACACTCAATCCGACACAGTAGTTACTCCATCAGTCGATGACATAATGAAACTTACTTAATATTTCGGTTACGTCAAATAATTTATTAGTCATTATTCACTCAATACTGACGTCAGACGATTCAATAGTCACTACATCAGTCGACATCGAGGCCGTCGTATAAGTAATCAGTCGGTGACATCAAGCCGACTCAGTTTCAGTCGATGACTAATGCCGATTCAGTAGTATCCATCAGTCGATGACGTCAATGCGAGTAGTCACGCCAGTCGATGACATCAATGCCGAATCAGTAGTCACTCCATCAGTCGGTGACATCAGTGAGGAAAAGTAGTCACTCCATCATCGATGACATCAAGGCCGAAGAAACTCCATCAGTCGATGATCAAGGCCGATCGATTCAGTAGTCACTCCATCAGTCAGTCATGCATTCTATAGACCCTCCATCAGTCGGACATCAACTCAGTAGTTCCAAGCTATGACATCAAGGCCGATCGATCAGTACTTACAGTCGATGACGTCAAGGCCGATGTAAGTCACAAGTCGGTACACACGGACTGTCAGCTAACTCCACAGACGTCTGTGAGAACAAGTCACTTCAGTCGATGACATGTTTATGTGATCAGTCGATGACATTTGTTTCCATCTTTAAAGTTCACCATTTGACATCAAGAATTGGGTTTCCTGTGTAATTGCGCGGGATTTCTTTTTAAGTGCACGCGCGCGCGGGCTCACTTAGTCGTTGACATCGCGCTGAAAGTAGCCTAAGCGCGCTGACTCAATGCCGACATCACTCCATCACGACAGATTCTCGGTTTTCTCAGTCTGTTTTTACGATCAAAGTGCGAACACCTAACAAAATGCCGAATCATAGCATCTCAGTCGTATTTGAATAGTAGTGCGATATCGGTAACAAAACGCCGAGTCAGTTTCAGTCGTTTGAGATCTAGATTTGTACGAAAGTAGTCACTCCACAACATCCGCCGACCAAGTCACCACGAACATTATATTTTCATTCAAATTTCGGAAAAATGCCGAAGTAGTCACTCCATCAGCGCGAACTGAAATGACGTGTGTTAACAGTGATGACGTCACAACAGAGTAGTCATTAAGTCGATGACGTAAGGCCGATCGACAGTAGTCACTCCATCAGCAATGACATTTAAAAAAATGCCGACACCGTAGTCACTCCATCAGTCGATGACATGAATGCGAGTCTAGTCGCTCCATCAGTCGTGGGTCAATTAGTCTCCATAAGATGACGTCATTTAGAATCAGTCAATGACAAACAAAATGCCGAAGAGTCACTGATACCTGAAGTCTCTCTATCAGTCTATGACGTCAATGATTATCACTCACCATTATAATAATATTTTTAATATTTTGTTAAGTAAATAATTTATTGATTATTCGAATATATGAAACTTACTTTAATATTTTTGGTTAAGTAAATAATTTATTGATATCAACTGATAATGACGTCAGACGCGACATCGAGACGTCGTATAAGTAATGTCACTAGTTTTTGCTACATTCTATATTAAGAACGCGCCTGACATGGGACTAGTTTGTTTTGGTGAGTGAGGAAAAAACTGCCACTCAGTCATACATTCATATAGAATATTACGTCATGAAAATTAAAGCTAACCACCGATCAGTACTTACTGGACAGTCAGAGATGTAAACAAATACACACGGACTGTCAGCTAACTACAGACAGAACAAACTTTGGACATGTTTATGTGATTTTTGTTTCTTTAAAGTTCACCATTTTAAGAATTGGGTTTCCTGTGTAAATGCGCGGGATTTCTTTAACACGCGCGCGGGCTCACTTAGTTGTTGGGCGCGCTGAAATAGCTAAGCGCGCTCTCGCCGACATCACGACAGATTCTCGGTTTTCTGTCTGTTTTTACGATACGGCGAAACACCTAACAAAAGCCTATGCATCTTGTATTTGAATATGTGCGATATTAACAAAACGCTTCATTTTGTTTGAGATCTAGATTTGTACGAAAGTACAAGACAAAATACCAAACACGAACATTATATTTTCGTTCAAAATTTCGGAAAACGAAGTCTGCGCGCGCGAACTGAAATGACTTGTTAACGTGATGACGTCACAAAGATAAACTCAGTTCAGCAACTTGTAATGTACAAGATGGACGCGCTCTATTCGTGGGTCTTTCTAAGAACCATTTAGAAGTCAAGAAAACAAGAAGATGATACCTGAAGTCTCTATTCTAACAATGATATTCACCATTATCGGTGTGTTCATTGGTGGCGAGACCGTCGTTATCGTGAAGGTCTACTTCCCAGAGTATGATATCTTCAAGATCGAATATGTACCCGCATACTATGGGAAAGGTAAGCTAACAATCGTGCCGTGGTGGCAGCGCATTTTTATTTAAATGAGCTCTTTGATTCTAGATTTGCTTTGCTAATAATACACCTCTCTACCGTATTTTAGAGCTTTTTGCTACTCTAAAATACGATAGAGAGCTCGAGAGTGCCTATGGGACCAGGGTAGTAGAGACAGCTTCGGTGTATAGCAATCAACAATTGTCTAAATTGTCTTTAACACAGTGTACGTACTGTAAAACGAACTAAATTGCTTTCCCGCTATGAAGCAGCAAGTTTATTCATTCAATAAATCTGAAAACAACTAACTTCACGGAAACGATTGCCCAATTGACAACAATTTTGTATCTTCAACCTTAGTTTTAATAAAAACTGCCAAACTTAGCTTTCGGACTATGCGCCCATCTTCAGGGCAAAATGCTTAAAATCTAATTTTAAAATCTGATTTTAAGCATTTAGCCCTGAAGATGGGCGCTTAACCAGAAAGCTTGGCAGTTTTTATTAAAACTAAGGTTGAAGATACAAAATTGTTGTCAAGAATTATCCAACCTACAAACCGACATAAGATTTAGATTACCCAATTGTTATTACTTGTTTAATCACGACCTTTTAAAATATATCTTTTATTTTTACGTAAGTTTAATTAGAAGACAGATCTCGACCACTAGTATCGCACGACCAATCGGTATTAGTAGTACTGCCATTGGGTTTTACTTACTGCATCAATGTATGAATAGCATCTCGTAGATCAAACACTCAAGTCTGTCTTTGCATCGACGTAAGGTGCATGGTTCAACTCCTCGAACCGGGCGCTTCTTGTGAGTTGAGTTTGTCAGTTCGTTTCAATCACTGCTGATTTATGTACTGATAAGGTGGCCGCACACTAGCAAGCTATAGGGGCCATGAAGCAGGGACATGTCCCAGAAACATGCAGCAGCAACAAAATCACGTTTTGTACACACGAGGGAATGTTTAGCGGAGACATGTAGCGGGGATATGTAGCAGCAACATAAATACAACATGTACACACCCATGAAAATGTTGCGGGGACGTGTACCAGGGTCATGTAGCAGCGACATGTCCCTCCGTCTGAACTATTGTGTTCAAAGCCGTGAAGCAAGAGTTTGGCAGATATTCTGTCCCTGCAACATGTCCCATGAAGTTCAACCAATCACATCGCGCAAAGTCATTGCTGAACAAATAAGAATGCTTGGACACGGCACGGTCACAGCACGGTAACGTCATTGCACGACACGAACCGTACTGTAACTACTTCCCAGTCATACGATAACGACTCTATATAAAAGAACCGATATCTAGTTGGATGGATGAATAGTTGATGTAATAGGTAAATTACTGTTTACATATCCTTCAAGATAAACATGAACCTTCCACCTACAACACCAAGGTCCCAGCCCAACCTACTGCAGTAACCTTGTTCAAAGAACGCCCTTCGAAATGAACCTTGTACCTAGCTTTGCATTGTCCTCCCTATTGCTCATTGGGATTGTTCTTGCAGTTGTCATGCAAATGTACGTGGTTCGTGCTTATTGCTAATTTATTACCGTCAGATAATTTGTTACCGTCAAAGCGATAATTCGTCAAACACCGATTGATCAGCGAACACACAACGTCGATCGTACGAGTAGTCAGTCAGCAGTCGATGCATCAAGGCCGTCGAAGTGGTCCTTAATCAGTCGATGACGTCAAGGCCGACACAGTAGTCACTCCATCAGTCGATGACATCAAGGCCGATCGATTCAGTAGTCACTCCATCAGTCGATGACGTCAAGGCCGACACAGTAGTCACTCCATCAGTCGGTGACGTCAATGCCGAGTCAGTAGTCACTCCATCAGTCGATGACGTCAAGGCCGACACAGTAGTCACTCCATCAGTCGATGACATCAAGGCCGACACAGTAGTCACTACATCAGTCGATGACGTCAATGCCGACACAGTAGTCACTCCATCAGTCAGTCGATGACATCAAGGCCGACACAGTAGTCACTACATCAGTCGATGACGTCAATGCCGACACAGTAGTCACTCAGTCATCAGTCGATGACACTCAATCAGTCGCCGACACAGTAGTCACTCCATCAGTCGATGACATCAAGGCCGACACAGTAGTAGTCACTCCATCAGTCGATGACGTCAAGGCCGACACAGTAGTCACTCCATCAGTCGATGACATCAAGGCCGACACAGTAGTCACTCCATCACAGACATCAGTCACTAGTCACATCAGTCGATGACGTCAATGCCGACACAGTAGTCACTACATCAGTCGATGACGTCAATGCCGACACAGTAGTCACTCCATCAGTCGATGACATCAAGGCCGACAGTCATCAGTCGATGACGTCAAGGCCGACGATTCACTCCATCAGTCGATGACGCCGACACAATGCCGACACAGTAGTCACTCCATCAGTCGATGACATCAATGCCGACACAGTAGTCACTCACTCCATCAGTCGATGACATCAAGGCCGAGTCACTCCATCAGTCGATGACATCAAGGCCGACTCAGTAGTCACTCCATCAGTCGATGACGTCAAGGCCCCGATCGATTCAGTAGTAGTCACTCCATCAGTCGATGACATCAAGGCCGATCGAGTAGTCACTCCATCAGTCGAGTCACTCCTCCATCAGTCAATGCCGATGACTCCATCAAGGCCGACAGTCAGTCAGTCGATGTCACTCACATCAGTCATCAGTCGATGACGTCAATGCCGACACAGTAGTCACTCCATCAGTCGATGACATCAAGGCCGACACAGTAGTCACTACATCAGTCGATGACATCAAGGCCGACACAGTCACTACATCAGTCGATGACGTCAAGGCCGACACAGTAGTCACTACATCAGTCGATGACATCAAGGCCGATGACTATCAGTCGATGACGTCAAGGCCGACACAGTAGTCACTCCATCAGTCGATGACATCAAGGCCGACACCAGTAGTCACTCCATCAGTCGATGACATCAAGGCCGATTCAGTAGTCACTCCATCAGTCGATGACATCAAGGCCGATCGATTCAGTAGTCACTACATCAGTCGATGACGTCAATGCCGACGTCAATGCCGATGACACAGTAGTCACTCCATCAGTCGATGACATCAATGCCGAGTCAGTAGTCACTCCATCAGTCGGTGACGTCAATGCCGAGTCAGTAGTCACTCCATCAGTCGGTGACATCAATGCCGAGTCAGTAGTCATTCCATCAGTCGATGACATGAATGCCGAATCAGTAGTCACTCCATCAGTCGGTGACGTCAATGCCGAATCAGTAGTCACTCCATCAGTCGAATCAGTAGTCACTGACATCAATGCCGAGTCAGTAGTCACTCCATCAGTCGGTGACATCAAGGCCGTAGTCACTCCATCAGTCGATGACATCAATAGTCACTAGTCATCCATCAGTCGATGACATCAATGCCGAATCAGTAGTCACTCCATCAGTCGGTGACATCAAGCCGACTCAGTAGTCGCTCCATCAGTCGATGACATCAATGCCGAATCAGTAGTCACTCCATCAGTCGGTGACATCAAGGCCGACTCAGTAGTCGCTCCATCAGTCGATGACATCAATGCCGAATCAGTAGTCACTCCATCAGTCGGTGACATCAAGGCCGACAAAGTAGTCACTCCATCAGTCGATGACATCAATGCCGAGTCAGTAGTCACTCCATCAGTCGATGACATCAATGCCGAATCAGTAGTCACTCCATCAGTCGATGACATCAATGCCGAATCAGTAGTCACTCCATCAGTCGGTGACATCAAGGCCGACTCAGTAGTCGCTCCATCAGTCGATGACGTCAATGCCAACAGAGTAGTCACTCCATAAGTCGATGACGTCAAGGCCGATCGAGTCGCTCCATCAGTCGATGACGTCAATGCCAACAGAGTAGTCACTCCATCAGTCAATGGCATTTAAAAAAATGCCGACACCGTAGTCACTCCATCAGTCGATGACATGAATGCCGAGTCAGTAGTCGCTCCATCAGTCGGTGACGTCAATGCCAACAGAGTAGTCACTCCATAAGTCGATGACGTCAAGGCCGATCGACTAAGTAGTCACTCCATCAGTCAATGACATTTAAAAAAATGCCGACACCGTAGTCACTCCATCAGTCGATGACTTGAAGGCCGACAAAGTAGTCAATCTATCAGTCTATGACGTCAAGACTGTCCAATTAATCACTCTATCTCATGTGTTTTTAATAATAATAATGAAACTTACTTAATATTTTGGTTAAGTAAATAATTTATTGATTATTCACTTGATAATGACGTCAGACGCGACATCGAGACGTCGTATAAGTAATGTCACTAGTTTTTGCTACATTCTATATTATCGACGCCTGACATTCACTAGTTTGTTTTGACTGAGTGAGGAAAACCATTCTAACTCATTATTACTGCCACTCAGTCATACATTCTATAGACCCTATTACGGTCAACTGTTTAAAGCTAACCACCGATCAGTACTTACTGGACAGTCAGAGATGTAAACAAATACACACGGACTGTCAGCTAACTACAGACTGTGAGAACAAACTTTGGACATGTTTATGTGATTTTTGTTTTCTTTAAAGTTCACCATTTTAAGAATTGGGTTTCCTGTGTAATTGCGCGGGATTTCTTTTAAGTGCACGCGCGCGGGCTCACTTAGTTGTTGGGCGCGCTGAAATAGCCTAAGCGCGCTCTCGCCGACATCACGACAGATTCTCGGTTTTCTGTCTGTTTTTACGATCAAAGTGCGAACACCTAACAAAAGCCTATGCATCTTGTATTTGAATATGTGCGATATTAACAAAACGCTTCATTTTGTTTGAGATCTAGATTTGTACGAAAGTACAAGACAAATGCCGCCGCCAAACCACGAACATTATATTTTCATTCAAATTTCGGAAAACGAAGTCTGCGCGCGCGAACTGAAATGACGTGTGTTAACGTGATGACGTCACAAAGATATTTTACGTAATTAACTCAGTTCAGCAACTTGTAATGTACAAGATGGACGCGCTCTATTCGTGGGTCTTTCTAAGAACCATTTAGAAGTCAAGAAAACAAGAAGATGATACCTGAAGTCTCTATTCTAACAATGATATTCACCATTATCGGTGTGTTCATTGGTGGCGAGACCGTCGTTATCGTGAAGGTCTACTTCCCAGAGAGTATGATATCTTCAAGATCGAATATGTACCCGCATACTATGGGAAAGGTAAGCTAACAATCGTGCCGTGGTGGCAGCGCATTTTTATTTAAATGAGCTCTTTGATTCTAGATTTGCTTTGCTAATAATACACCTCTCTACCGTATTTTAGAGCTTTTTGCTACTCTAAAATACGATAGAGAGCTCGAGAGTGCCTATGGGACCAGGGTAGTAGAGACAGCTTCGGTGTATAGCAATCAACAATTGTCTAAATTGTCTTTAACACTGTGTACGTACTGTAAAACGAACTAAATTGCTTTCCCGCTATGAAGCAGCAAGTTTATTCATTCAATAAATCTGAAAACAACTAACTTCACGGAAACGATTGCCCAATTGACAACAATTTTGTATCTTCAACCTTAGTTTTAATAAAAACTGCCAAACTTAGCTTTCGGACTATGCGCCCATCTTTAGGGCAAAATGCTTAAAATCTAATTTTAAAATCTGATTTTAAGCATTTAGCCCTGAAGATGGGCGCTTAACCAGAAAGCTTGGCAGTTTTTATTAAAACTAAGGTTGAAGATACAAAATTGTTGTCAAGAATTATCCAACCTACAAACCGACATAAGATTTAGATTACCCAATTGTTATTACTTGTTTAATCACGACCTTTTAAAATATATCTTTTATTTTTACGTAAGTTTAATTAGAAGACAGATCTCGACCACTAGTATCGCACGACCAATCGGTATTAGTAGTACTGCCATTGGGTTTTACTTACTGCATCAATGTATGAATAGCATCTCGTAGATCAAACACTCAAGTCTGTCTTTGCATCGACGTAAGGTGGTGCCTGGAACCAGGCGCTTCTTGTGAGTTGAGTTTGTCTGTTCCAATCACTCAGGACTGATTTATGCTCCTGAATGTACTGATATAGCTGCCGGCACGTAGAGCCAACAATACGCAAAAGTCACAATTATATTGAACTTATACACAACGCACTGTTGATTCACAATAGGAGGTTTAGTAATACTTTATTTATTATTATCATCATAATAATCATTGTTATCATTTTTATTATTATTGTTACTAATATTGTTATTATTAGAGTCGTTTACGTATGAGTGGAAGTTACAGAATCAAAGACATCCATTCAACCAATCACATCGCGCAAAGTCATTGCTGAACAAATAAGAATGCTTGGACACGACACGGTCACAGCACGGTAACGTCATTGCACGGCACGGACCGTACTGTAACTACTTCCCAGTCGACATACGATAACGACTCTATATAAAAGAACGGATATCTAGTTCGATGGATGAATAGTTGATGTATTAGATAAATTACTATCATCCTTCAACATAAACATTAACCTTTCACCTACAACACCAAGGTACCAGCCCAACCTACTGCAGTAACCTTGTTCAAAGAACACCCTTCGAAATGAGCATTGTCTACCGTTGCATTGTCCTCCCTATTGCTCATTGGGATTGTTGCAGTTGTTATTCAAATGTACGTGGTTCGTGCTTATTAGCTAATTTATTACCGTCAGATAATTTGTCAAAGATTGAAAGCGAACACACATCGCAAGAACACCGAAGCACCTGCATCAGGCTGTCGAAGTGGCCTTAACGTCGATCGTACGATGGACTGTAGTCAGTCCATCAGTCGATGACGTCAATGCCGATCGATTCAGTAGTCACTCCATCAGTCGATGACGTCAAGGCCGACACAGTAGTCACTCCATCAGTCGATGACATCAAGGCCGACACAGTAGTCACTCCATCAGTCGATGACGTCAAGGCCGACAAAGTAGTCACTCCATCAGTCGATGACGTCAAGGCCGACAAAGTAGTCACTCCATCAGTCGATGACGTCAAGGCGGACACAGTAGTCACTCCATCAGTCGATGACGTCAAGGCCGACAAAGTAGTCACTCCATCAGTCGATGACGTCAAGGCCGACACAGTAGTCACTCCATCAGTCAATGCCGTCAAGGCCGACACAGTAGTCACTCCATCAGTCGATGACGTCAAGGCCGACAAAGTAGTCACTCCATCAGTCGATGACGTCAAGGCCGACACAGTAGTCACTCCATCAGTCAATGCCGTCAAGGCCGACACAGTAGTCACTCCATCAGTCGATGACGTCAAGGCCGACAAAGTAGTCACTCCATCAGTCGATGACGTCAAGGCCGACAAAGTAGTCACTCCATCAGTCGATGACGTCAAGGCGGACACAGTAGTCACTCCATCAGTCGATGACGTCAAGGCCGACAAAGTAGTCATTCCATCAGTCGATGACTTCAAGGCCGATCGATTCAGTAGTCACTCAATCAGTCGATGACATCAATGCCGATCGATTCAGTAGTCACTCAATCAGTCGATGACGTCAATGCTGACTCAGTAGTCATTCCATCAGTTGATGACGTCAATGCCGAGTCAGTAGTCAATCAAGCAATCGATGACGTCAATGCCGACTCAGTAGTCACTCCATCAGTCGATGACATCAATGCCGACTCAGTAGTCATTCCATCAGTCGATGACGTCAAGGCCGATCGATTCAGTAGTCAGTCCAACAGTCAATGCCGTCAAGGCCAACACAGTAGTCACTCCATCAGTCATGACATCGACAAGGCCGACTCAGTAGTCACTCAATCAGTCGATGACATCAATGCCGACTCAGTAGTCAGTCCATCATTCGATGACGTCAATGCCGAGTCAGTAGTCAATCAAGCAATCGATGACGTCAAGGCCAACGTCACAATTGAACTTATGTGCACAACACACTGTTGATTCACAATAGGTTTAGTAATGCTTTATTAATTATTATTATTATCATCATAATAATCATTGTTATCATTTTTATTATTATTGTTACTAATATTGTTAATATTAGAGTCGTTTACGTATGAGTGGAAGTTACAGAATCAAAGACATCCATTCAACCAATCACATCGCGCAAAGTCATTGCTGAACAAATAAGAATGCTTGGACACGACACGGTCACAGCACGGTAACGTCATTGCACGGCACGGACCGTACTGTAACTACTTCCCATACGATAACGACTCTATATAAAAGAACGGATATCTAGTTCGATGGATGAATAGTTGATGTATTAGATAAATTACTATCATCCTTCAACATAAACATTAACCTTTCACCTACAACACCAAGGTACCAGCCCAACCTACTGCAGTAACCTTGTTCAAAGAACACCCTTCGAAATGAGCATTGTCTACCCTTGCATTGTCTTCCCTATTGCTCATTGGGATTGTTGCAGTTGTTATTCAAATGTACGTGGTTCGTGCTTATTAGCTAATTTATTACCGTCAGATAATTTGTCAAAGATTGAAAGCGAACACACATCGCAAGAACACCGAAGCACCTGCATCAGGCTGTCGAAGTGGCCTTAACGTCGATCGTACGATGGACTGTAGTCAGTCCATCAGTCGATGACGTCAAGGCCGATCGATTCAGTAGTCACTCCATCAGTCAATGACGTCAAGGCCGACACAGTAGTCACTACATCAGTCGATGACGTCAAGGCCGACACAGTAGTCACTCCATCTGTCGATGACGTCAAGGCCGACACAGTAGTCACTCCATCAGTCATTGACGTCAAGGCCGACAAAGTAGTCACTCCATCAGTCGATGACGTCAAGGCCGACAAAGTAGTCACTCCATCAGTCGATGACGTCAAGGCGGACACAGTAGTCACTCCATCAGTCGATGACGTCAAGGACGACAAAGTAGTCATTCCATCAGTCGATGACTTCAAGGCCGATCGATTCAGTAGTCACTCAATCAGTCGATGACATCAATGCCGACTCAGTAGTCACTCCATCAGTCGATGACGTCAAGGCCGATCGATTCAGTAGTCAGTCCAACAGTCAATGCCGTCAAGGCCAACACAGTATTCACTCCATCAGTCGATGACGTCGACAAGGCCGACTCAGTAGTCACTCAATCAGTCGATGACATCAATGCCGACTCAGTAGTCAGTCCATCATTCGATGACGTCAATGCCGAGTCAGTAGTCAATCAAGCAATCGATGACGTCAAGGCCAACGTCACAATTGAACTTATGTGCACAACACACTGTTGATTCACAATAGGTTTAGTAATGCTTTATTAATTATTATTATTATCATCATAATAATCATTGTTATCATTTTTATTATTATTGTTACTAATATTGTTATTATTAGAGTCGTTTACGTATGAGTGGAAGTTACAGAATCAAAGACATCCATTCAACCAATCACATCGCGCAAAGTCATTGCTGAACAAATAAGAATGCTTGGACACGACACGGTCACAGCACGGTAACGTCATTGCACGGCACGGACCGTACTGTAACTACTTCCCAGTCATACGATAACGACTCTATATAAAAGAACGGATATCTAGTTCGATGGATGAATAGTTGATGTATTAGATAAATTACTATCATCCTTCAACATAAACATTAACCTTTCACCTACAACACCAAGGTACCAGCCCAACCTACTGCAGTAACCTTGTTCAAAGAACACCCTTCGAAATGAGCATTGTTTACCCTTGCATTGTCTTCCCTTTTTCTCATTGGGATTGTTGCAGTTGTTATTCAAATGTACGTGGTTCGTGCTTATTAGCTAATTTATTACCGTCAGATAATTTGTCAAAGATTGAAAGCGAACACACATCGCATGAACACCGAAGCACCTGCATCAGGCTGTCGAAGTGGCCTTAACGTCGATCGTACGATGGACTGTAGTCAGTCCATCAGTCGATGACGTCAAGGCCGATCGATTCAGTAGTCACTCCATCAGTCGATGACGTCAAGGCCGACACAGTAGTCACTCCATCAGTCGATGACATCAAGGCCGACACAGTAGTCACTCCATCAGTCGATGACGTCAAGGCCGACAAAGTAGTCACTCCATCAGTCGATGACGTCAAGGCCGACAAAGTAGTCACTCCATCAGTCGATGACGTCAAGGCGGACACAGTAGTCACTCCATCAGTCGATGACGTCAAGGCCGACACAGTAGTCACTCCATCAGTCGATGACGTCAAGGCCGACAAAGTAGTCACTCCATCAGTCGATGACGTCAAGGCCGACACAGTAGTCACTCCATCAGTCAATGCCGTCAAGGCCGACACAGTAGTCACTCCATCAGTCGATGACGTCAAGGCCGACAAAGTAGTCACTCCATCAGTCGATGACGTCAAGGCCGACAAAGTAGTCACTCCATCAGTCGATGACGTCAAGGCGGACACAGTAGTCACTCCATCAGTCGATGACGTCAAGGCCGACAAAGTAGTCATTCCATCAGTCGATGACTTCAAGGCCGATCGATTCAGTAGTCACTCAATCAGTCGATGACATCAATGCCGATCGATTCAGTAGTCACTCAATCAGTCGATGACGTCAATGCCGACTCAGTAGTCATTCCATCAGTTGATGACGTCAATGCCGAGTCAGTAGTCAATCAAGCAATCGATGACGTCAATGCCGACTCAGTAGTCACTCCATCAGTCGATGACATCAATGCCGACTCAGTAGTCATTCCATCAGTCGATGACGTCAAGGCGGATCGATTCAGTAGTCACTCCAACAGTCAATGACGTCAGGCCAACACAGTATAGTCATTCCATCAGTCGATGACGTCAAGGCCGGTAGACTCAGTAGTCACTCAATGAGTCGATGACATCAAGCCGGGCGATCGATTCAGTAGTCAGTCAAACAGTCGATGCCGTCAAGGCCAACACAGTAGTCACTCCATCAGTCGATGACATCGACAAGGCCGACTCAGTAGTCAATCAATCAGTCGATGACATCAATGCCGACTCAGTAGTCAGTCCATCATTCGATGACGTCAATGCCGAGTCAGTAGTCATTCAAGCAATCGATGACGTCAAGGCCGACGTCACAATTGAACTTATGTGCAACAACACACCGTTGATTCACAATAGGTTTAGTAACTCTTTATTAGTTATTATTATGATCATCATAATAATCTCAGTAGTTACTTTTATTATTATTGTTACTCATATTGTTATTATTAGATTCAGTTTACGTATGAGTGGAAGTTACAGAATCAAAGACATCCAGGCCCAATCACATCGCGCAGTAGTCATCACTCAATCGCGCAAAGTCATTGCTGAATCATAAGATGACTTCGACACGACGACGGTCACAGCAGTCACGTCATCAGCACGGACGGACCGTACTGTAACTACTCCCAGTCATACGATAACGACTCTATGAACGGATATCTAGTTCGATGCCGAGTCAGTTGATGTATTAGATAAATTACTATCATCGATGACATAAACATTAACCTTTCACCACAACACCAAGGTACCAGCCCAACCTACTGCAGTACTGTTGTTCAAAGAAGGTTTAGTAATGAGCATTGTCTACCCTTGCATTGTCTTCCCTAATGCTCATTGGGATTGTTGCAGTTTTTATTCAAATGTACGTGGTTCGTGCTAATATTGTTATTTTAGACCGTCAGATAATTTGTAAAGATTGAAAGCGAACACACAATCGCAAGAACACCGATTCACCAATCATCAGGCTGTCGAAGTCATTGCTTAACGTCGAAGTACGATGGACTGTACACAGTCCATCAGTCGGTAACGTCATTGCACGGCACGGACCGTACAGTAGTCACTACTCCATCCCAGTCATACGATAACGACCGACATAAAAGTCACGGATATCTAGTTCGATGGATGTCAAGGTTGACACAGTAGATCACTCCACTATCATGACGTCAAGGCATACAACATTAGTCTTTCACATCAGTCGATGAAGGTCAAGGCAGACAAAGTAGTACTGCAGTAACCTTGTTCAAAAGAACACCCTTCGAAATGAGCATTGTCTACCCGGCATTGTAGTCCCCATTGCTCGATGACGTCATTGTTGCAAAGTTGTTATTCAAATGATGACATCAATGCGATCGATTCATTAGCTAATTTATTACCGTCGATGACATCAATTTGACAAAGATTCCAAGCGAACACACATCGCAAGAACACAGAAGCACCTGCATCAGTCTGTCGAAGTGGCCTTAAGTAGTTCATCGTCGATGACTTCACTGTAGTCAGTCCATCAGTCGATCGACGACGTCAAGGCCGATCGATTCAGTAGTCACTCCATCAGTCGATGACGTCAAGGCCGACAAAGTAGTCACTCCATCAGTCGATGACATCAAGGCCGACACAGTAGTCACTCCATCAGTCGATCGATGACGTCAAGGCGGACACAGTAGTCACTCCCTCAGTCGATGACGTCAAGGCCGACAAAGTAGTCAATCATCAGTCGATGACGTCAAGGCCGACACAGTAGTCACTCCATCAGTCGATGACGTCAAGGCCGACAAAGTAGTCACTCCATCAGTCATCGATGACGTCAAGACCGGCACAGTAGTCACTCCATCAGTCGATGACGTCAAGGCCGACAAAGTAGTCACTCCATCAGTCAATGATGTCAAGGCCGACACAGTAGTCACTCCATCAGTCGATGACGTCAAGGCCGACAAAGTAGTCACTCCATCAGTCGATGACGTCAAGGCCGACAAAGTAGTCACTCCATCAGTCGATCGATGACGTCAAGGCGGGCACAGTAGTCACTCCATCAGTCGATGACGTCAAGGCCGACAAAGTAGTCATTCCATCAGTCGATGACATCAATGCCGATCGATTCAGTAGTCACTCAATCAGTCGATGACATCAATGCCGACTCAGTAGTCAGTCCATCAGTCGATGACGTCAAGGCCGATCGATTCAGTAGTCACTCCATCAGTCGATGACGTCAAGGCCGACTCAGTAGTCACTCCATCAGTCGATGACTTCAAGGCCGACACAGTAGTCACTCCATCAGTCGATGACGTCAAGGCCGACAAAGTAGTCAATCAAGCAATCGATTACGTCAAGGCCGACAAAGTAGTCACTCCATCAGTCGATGACGTCAAGGCCGACAAAGTAGTCACTCCATCAGTCGATCGATGACGTCAAGGCGGGCACAGTAGTCACTCCATCAGTCGATGACGTCAAGGCCGACAAAGTAGTCACTCCATCAGTCAATGACGTCAAGGCCGACACAGTAGTCACACCATCAGTCGATGACGTCAATGCCGATCGATTCAGTAGTCACTCAATCAGTCGATGACATCAATGCCGACTCAGTAGTCACACCATCAGTCGATGACGTCAAGGCCGATCGATTCAGTAGTCAGTCCATCAGTCAATGACGTCAAGGACGACACAGTAATCACTCCATCAGTTGATGACATCAAGGTCGAGAAAGTAGTCACTCCTCCAGACGATGACATCAATGCCGACTCAGTAGTCACTCCATCAGTCGATGACATGAATGGCGACTCAGTACACAGGCAGCCCAACCATTGCTTTTGAGGCTACTAATCAAATAAAATGGTATTTGCGTCTTTTTTTTGATGGGCTTCCTGTGGTAGAGCGCACGCGCGCGCATTACGTATTGGGCTTACTGTGTTGAATGCGCGCATTACGTATTGGGCTTCCTGTGTTGAATAAGGTATAATGTTGGGCTCCCTGTGTGCATCCCGCGCGTCCCGCAGTATATGTGTATATACACATTTCAATGTACACATTTGCTGCGGGCGCGTCCCGCAGGATGCACACAGGGATCCCAACATTATACATTTCTATACACAGGGAACCCAATATAATACGCGCGCGCTCTACCACAGCAAGCCCATCAAAAAAAGACGCGCGAATATAAATGTATTTATATTTATTATTAAATAGCCTCAAAAGCAAGGGCTGCCTGTGCTCAGTAGTCACTCCATCAGTCGATGGTCGAGAAAGTAGTCACTGCTCCAGTCGATGACGTCAAGGCCAACGTCACAATTGAACTTATTATGCACAACACACTGTTGATTCACAATAGGAGGTTTAATAATGCTTTATTAATTATTATTATTATCATCATAATAATCATTGTTATCAATTTTATTATTATTGTTACTAATATTGTTATTATTAGAGTCGTTTACGTATGAGTGGAAGTTACAGAATCAAAGACATCCATTCAACCAATCACATCGCGCAAAGTCATTGCTGAACAAATAAGAATGCTTGGACACGGCACGGTCACAGCACGGTAACCTCACTGCACGGCACGAACCGTACTGTACTGTACTGGTGGGGAAGGTATCACACTTTCCCAGCTGGTTCAGGTAAGGTTTGTGACGATGGTACTTTCCTGGCATAATCTTTGTCAAGGATTTCATTCATAAACTTCAGATAATCTCCATACATCTTGTGGTTCTTAAGCAACTTGTTCCTTGACCACATGGCTCTGGCTTGTTCTCTGTTACATGGCATGTAAACCCCGCTGTCTCTAAAGGGGAGTGGCATCTTGTAATGGCCATTTTCATGTTTAATCCCTTCTTGAATGATCTTCAAGAACTGTTTATCTTCTTGGGAGTGCGCGGGCTGATTAGCATCCTTTCTCTCGTTGAATTCAAGTTCTAACATGCTGTTTAGTGTTTTCGGGGTGATTATCTCCTTGATGCTGTTTACTAATGTGACATGATGCACCGATGACTTTGCTGGACACACCTCCTTCGTGTCGATGCGATTAGTGTTGTTACTGCAACGTTGATCTTTAGGAATCTTCGAGGGCCCTACGACGGTCCATCCAGCAAAGGTAAGCACAGCGTACGGCCGGTTGTTTTGACTTCTGATGAAATCTCTTGGTTCATTAACCTTTGGGCAGTTAGTACCTATGAGTATTGGGGGCGGTCGGGTATCTGATCTGCTATTTGCTCTAGGTGTTTCCATTTGCGAGCCAACTCACGTTGAGGTATATCTTTCTCAGACGCAGGTATTTCCTCTTTCGTAAAGGTTCTTGGAAGCTGTATAACGTTTCCCCCTGATGTATCGGAGATCAGGAGACCAGCGACTGCCTGTGTTATGAAGCTCTTGGCCATTCATTATTCGTATCAGGATCTCGGTATCCACGCCTTCTATTTCCAGTTTCTTGCGAGTTTCATCAGTTATCACTGTTCCAGTGCTGCAACTGTATAACATTGCGTAGGTGAAGATCTGTTTGTCCATCCATTGTAGTCTAACAGGAACGATGGGTATAAATTGGATTTCTTGAATCTGCTCCGTTGTGTAACTTGATTCAGTGGCGATGGTTCGTGAACTAACAACGCGATTACTTGGGTTGCAGTTATTTGACTGGTTGTTAACTCCGGAATTGGTTGACTCCGTTCGGTTCAGTGGCGATGGTTCGTGAACTAACAACGCGATTACTTGGGTTGCTGTTATTTGACTGGTTGTTAACTCCGGAATTGTTCGACTGGTTTGACCTTGATGAAGAGAAGTTGAAATTATGAAGACCGGTTGAGTGTCGACCTTGGCAGATGCTGCACTTTCTCTTTTGAATACATCCACGCGATCTGTGACCTGGTCCATAGCACGCATAACATTCTCGCTCAGGAAATTCTTCCTTTGAGCCAATGTCTTCTTTTTAAATTGCTTGCAAGCGTCAACATCGTGAGCTCCATCGCAGAGTATACATTTCAAGTTGGAGCTTGGGTGACTCTCTGCAGGCGGTTCTGCGTTGGTGGCATGACTGGTAACTCTGTAAGTTCTTGACCTTTCATTGCTGTTGAATGACTTTGCTGCCTTGGGTTTTTCCTTTGGGTTATTCTTTGCAAGTGCTTCCTTTGAGAAGACAGGATCAGTTGCAACCTTAATTGGCTTCCATTTTCACAAAATCCGCAAGGGATTTGAATCCAGGAACTTGATTGTTAGTCTCTCTGATGTTGATGGCTCGTCTTCTTCAACAATCTCAGTAGCTTCTGGGTAACCAACTTTAGCTTCCTTATGCTGACAGTTTTGTCAAGTGCTATGAACAATTAATGGTAATAGCGCTATATAAATAAATAATAATAATAATAATTATTATCCCTTTATGAAGTCTTTAGCTTCGCCTTCTTAGTATTGTTCGAGATATCGTAGACGGACTTCACTTGACTGGACCTTGGACTCAATCTGAGACTCAAAGTTGCTCACGAAAGTGATGAAGTCTACAGGATTGTTGGTGAATGTCGTCAACGTCAAAGGTGGTAGAAGGCTTCTTTGATGCTGCTCGGTGAGTATTTCTGTTAGCTTGTTTTGTCTGTCTAGAAACTGTACAATTGATACTTCGTTGGAAAGCGCAGATTTCTCAGAACGATGTGGATTACTCGTCGGTTGCCAGTCAAATCGTATAGGCGACATTACTTCATACCGAGTTCGTCCTGGAATCGGGAATTCTTGTTTAGCGTTAACATGTTCGTCTTCTTTAGGGTATCTGTAAGTATGGTGAGCCTTTGTAGTGATAGACGATGGTATTGGCGATACCTTGATAGCGGGTGGAGTAGGCCTGCTCCTTATAGGTGGACGAGGAGTAATTGATTTCGTTTCTCAGGAGGGAATCACGTGAGAAGTGAACATCTGGAAATGCTGCACTTAGCTGGTACTTGTCGCTGCGATGGTAAATAATCTGGAACGGTCCTAGCTTGTTAACATCTCTTCTTTCTTGCGAAGGTAAATAGGTCGGAGCTGTTCTTGGGGTTTCGTCTGCCTTTAGATATATCTCACTTCGTCTCTTTTTTGTCTCAGTTTCAATCATGGCTTGCTCTCGAGCCTCGGCAATAGCTATTTTCTCTTCGATTTCCAGTCTTTCAATTTGATTTCGAAGATCTTGTTTTCTTTCTAACATGGCTGATTGGGCCGTTAATTCAGCTAGCCTCGCTCTTTCAATGACTCTAGCAGATCCTTCAGTGAACGTTGGGACACAGTAGATGATCGCATGCGCACTTGCTCAAAAGGAGATTTATCACCAAGTTGCTCTTCTATTTTATCTTTGGGGACAACGATCCAGTCCTTCATCCCAGAGATGAAAAATATATATCGAGCTTGATTCCATCTTGTTCGTAAGTTTGGTTATTTGCGTCCTTATTGATTTACATCGTGCTTTCTTCCTTTCGGCGTTGTATGCTATTCCTTTTGTGGTAGCTTTCGGTTCTCGTCGTTCAGTTGTACGGTAATACATCGTTTTGAACGAAATGTTGATGCATTGGTACACTCATCGCGTAAAATGAAAGGTCACTTCCGGTGTAATTCCTAATTTGCATATTATTTTGTCGTCAAATTTCAAGTTTCAAGCTCATTAACTCCGACATTTTACAGTAAACACGCGTACAGCCGTACTTTCATAAACTTATAGCAAGATAACAGTACGTATCGAAGAAAACTTAACATCGGAAAATAAAATTATTACAACAATAAAACAACTTAATTTAATCTGTACCTCTGAAATGTTTGTCTATCTAGCGATTTTCTTTGAGTGAATACGGCCCAGCAATGGCCGCGTCTTGTATGGAAATCAGGCCGTCGCGAAGAAAACCAGCTTCTTGTGCTTTACGAACGTCCACAATAAAATACTTAACATCGGAAATCTGATGTACTTCTACAGCCATTTCAGAGACTTGTATTCGTTTGCCAATAAAATAAGCGTATCATGCGATTTTTCCAGCTTTTTTGTGGTCGCTGTATACGGACAGAACGCCAAATTGCCCGAGTTCGCGAACGTTTTTCTCTTGCCAGAAGGCATTCTTCGTCAGCCATATTGGATAATATAGTAGCCAGGCCTCTGTTCCACAGAGAAACCAAGTTTTCTGGACCCAGACCCCCTTAGATAATCGATTAAATTTGACTGAAAAAGGCTGAGAATCAAGAGGATTGGCCGAATGGGGACTGGGCCCTAATTAAAAAAATTATCGCGGGAACTTGCGAATTCTGCCTCGGAAAAATACATAAACACGGTCTTTTGGAGGGGGAAATACAGGATTGTTTTTCATAATGTTTTTCAATTATTGAAATGTTTTATTTTTGTCATTGAAAAACGTGGTCATGACCTGATTTCTTGGGCAATTTTACGGGGGAGTCTTTGAACTCGATCGTGGCAATAATTTTAATATTATAATGCTCGATGACACACGGTACACAATACACGGTTCCTATGAAAATATACGAATACAAGAAATTACAAAGTACTCGGCAAAACTAAATATATAAATGTCAAATAAACGAAAAGAAAATACTTACAAAACGATGTATAACATATCGGTAGAGATTCAATTTTCGGTGGTCGCGGTGAACGTTTGAATGATTACATATGCACATACAAAAAACTATAAACTGCTTATGTACAGTACTCTAGGGACAATGAGCAACGAAACGACACTAAATAAACAACGTTGATTTGACACTAACAACATAAAAGCGTTACGTTCGAAGTTATCCCCGAATTTCGTACATTGACCTTGCTCAGTCCGTGGCGTTGATGACGGCCTATTTGCTTTGATGAAGTTTTGAAGTACGATTTGTACGATTCCTTTTCCTTCTGAATGTTTCAAACGTGGAATAAAAATAAACTTCAATCATTTCTCAGAAATGCGTTTCATTTTATTGTCCGATACCGTTAAACGGGTTTTTAAAACCACGGCGTGACGGCAGTCATGCAGCAAGCAACAGCGACATTATCTGCTGAGTAATCTTGAAACTCGATACGAACAAATACTTCGCATTTTGTGGTCTACGAAAAAAAAAAAAAATTAAGCGCATTTTATAACTCGTGCTTCCTCCGGAAATGCCCGAGTAAATTTATTATGTATGTTGTTGGGCTTCCTGTGGTGACAGAATGTATTGAATAATAACGTGGTACCACAGGGAGCCCAATAGGTCTATAATATATTACCTGTGCCACAGGGAGCCGACCAAAAATATCATATATTTTTATTTTATCAGAAGAAATAGTTGCACGTGCTGACTATGGGCAATAGACGTCCGAATGCAATAATGGCGTCCAATTTCAATTGCCATTGTTCTGGACTGACTAACCTCGTGTTCATGTGGAAACACAAAAGCATTTTCACCTGAATGAGAGGCTAGTCAGTCCAGAACAAAGGCAATTGAAATTGGACGCCATTATTGCATTCGGTCTATACAGTTAGAATCATTTGCAATCATTAACATGTTGAAGTTTAATCAATCATAAATGTTGTTTCTTCTTCAGTCAACACGGTATAACTTTGTATCGACATTGAATATGACAAAAAGCCTGACACAGTTTGACAATAGAGTCGGATGTAACACAAGGTCTATCAATTCGGTCAAACGGAGACGGTCGTTTCCAAAACAATGAGCCGCAACGTCTCCATTTTTAATTTAAAAGAAATTAATATCACGGTATTATGGCAATCTTCATTCTATTAGGTTTAAAATGATGTAAAGTTGATGGGAATTGGTCAAATAATAAGGATTTTTTTTTTCCAAGGTGAACCGTATCCTTAAATCGAACAGCAGTGTCAAAATGATTGACACTGCTGTTCGATTTAAGGGGATTGGGGTCACGTGACCTCTTAGTACAAGTCGCCTATTCAATCATAAGCCACATACTTTCCCCGGGGGGGGGGGGGGGGGGGGGGGGGGGGGGGGGGGACTCTCCATAACAGTAGACGGGGGTGATCGTCCTATCCCTTAGGGTATAAAATTCTACCATCTGCTATCCCTTAGGGGTGTTCAAAGAGTCTGCTATCCCTTAGGGATCATGCTATCCAAAAAAAGCCGGACTTGAAGACTGGATGACAGCACTATCAACAGTCACCAGAAAAGAGATGCGCTCGATGGCGGTGTCTTAAAGACCGTAATAAAATTCAGGAAAACTGAAAATGTGTTTGTTTTATTGCTATCTCTTAGGGTTAAAAATTTCTTCGACCACACCCAATGTGCTATCTCTTAGGGGTAAATTTGCTGTTGACCACACCCAATGTGCTATCCCTTAGGGTTAAAATTGATTTTGCCGACGATCATCCCCGTCTACTGTTATGGAGAGTCCCCCCCCCCCCCCCCCCCCCCCCCCCCGGGTACTTGCCTCAGGTTTTGGGGCAAAGCAGTGGGCCGAAAGAATCCGCGATGACAGCTAGTTCATTTCTTGTTGACTCAACAATGTTTATACATGTACATATGTGTCAAATAACTGTTTTATTTACTCAGTTCAATTAGAAGGTGCATTTTTCGCATGGCCTTCCTGTGGTTTGTTTTGCCACAGGTAGCCCAACTGATGAGATCTTTATCTGTGAAATGAATAGGCTTGCGAGTGTAAAATAATATAGATTAGAAAATATACAGATTAGAAAATGTATAGATAAGGCACCTCGATCTCGAATCTTTTGAGAATCCGGCTGTGTTCTTGTGGTCTCTTCTTTTGCCACAGGAATCCCGCAATCGGATCCATATCGAGATATGCATAGGGATAAGATACTCCTTTTGTCCAAGTTGTAACTACAGGGATGATCGGCGATCGGTTTTGAAAACGACCCCTAAAAGGTACGCATAAATTAAAAGATCGAGCTAGCTGTTGAAGCCATGTTCATTTCGACCCCTAAAAGGTACGACCAGCATATATGGCGAAAAAGTGATTGTGCTGATATCGTTTAATCAGTGACTGGACAAGATCTTTCTTCTGTTCTTTAATGTTTGTTCAATAAAGAAAATAAATACCATTTGACACTAAGAGGTACGGAGTGATGTTACGTAACTGACTTTTGAGTCGGAACCCCTAAAAGGTACACACATGATATAATTTCAACCCTAAAAGGAACGCCGATCACCCCTACCACTTGGACAAAGGGAGTAGCCCCCCCCCCCTTCTCCCCCCCCCCCCCCCCCCCCCCCCGGGCCACAAGTTTATAAGTGTATTTATCCTTTTACGTGCTACCCGACCCAACCCCCTTAAATCGAACAGCAGTGCCAAAATGAACTCCAGAAATGAAAAGAGCAGCTCGATTGTTTTCTAAGATTTCGTTTGAAAACGGCAAGCGTCATATCCAATGCATTTTCCACACAAAATCTTAGACAACGATTGTTTAATTTCTTAGTCATTTCTCCTGCCGTCAGGTTCATTTTTGACACTGCTGTTCGATTAAAGGGGACTGAGGTCACGTGACCACTTAGTGCAAGTCGCCTATTGATGCCAACTCAAAGCATTCTATATACTGCATGATGATCAAAGCCCGAATGTGCATGCCCAATTCCTAAGTGCGCGTACATATTTGTTGATTGGCATAGTCAGTACATTCATAGCAAATTCTCACCTACAAAAATAAAAATATATTATGTATGTTGTTGGGCTTCCTGTGGTGGCAGAATGTATTGAATAATAACGTAGTACCACAGGGGGCCCAATAGGTCTATAACATATTACCTATACCACAGGGAGCCCAATAGGTCTTAAATATATTATCCTGCGCCACAGGGAGCCCACCAAAAATATCATATATTTTTATTTTATCAGAAGAAATAGTTGCACGTGCTGACTATGGGCAATAGACCGAATGCAATAATGGCGTCCAATTTCAATTGCCATTGTTCTGGACTAGTAACCTCGTGTTCATGTGGAAACACAAAGGCATTTTCACCTGAATGAGAAGCTAGTCAGTCCAGAACAATGGCCATTGAAATTGGACGCCATTATTGCATTCGGTCTATACAGTTAGAATAATTTGCAATCAGCATACAGTTCAACTCTCATTGCTGCCCAATTATACAATTTTCGAACAACGAATCGAACGTAGCGAGCAATGATTGGAACTGGTAAAACATGCGAGACAATTGTATCTTTGTCGCTATTCCCTGGAAAAACCTGTAGAGAAAAAGAACAAAGTTACTTAGATCAGTACGGTTATTAACAATATTATCCCATGAGATGGCGTAGAATATAAAGATGACTATAGCATGGATATTTTCACTAATTAATTTCTGAAAGTATTTTTTGAAATTAGACATTTGTTAATGTTATTGAAACTCAGTTCACACCAAAATTGCACGTTGTGATTGGTTTATTTTTGCCACGCGAACAATTACTTCCTCTAAGACAGTCAGGTCAGTTTATGTCCTCACCTGTGTACTACCGCTGACACCATAGTTCGTCCACTTCTCACCATCATCACTGTACTGCAGCGAGTATTCGGTCATCCACTGGTGCGCACTACTAATCTTTCCGGATCGTCCCTGCGTGGCTACTTTAGAAATATTATAAGTACTTCTTAGATCGATCTGCAAGTATTCACCAGTTGCCTCCTTGACTTTGGGTACCCAACCGCCACCGTTCCCCCCCAGGTGAGTATTCAGTCTACCATGCCATGGTACTAATGTATAGTCATAGTACGATGAAGCTGTAATGCTATCATCCGAAATGAATCCATCTTCCATTCCTAAAGATCGACCACAATTTTTCGAGTTGAATAGAATGTAGGAAGAATGCAGAAATGTACGGGCTTCATATCACTTACAGTTCTTGCCATTAAACAACTGGGTACAGTTACAGGAGTGCGTGTCTTTGTTGTAGAATGGGATACCGACTCGCAAGGGAAATCCAAACATTTGGTCTTCATAACGAAAGACAATATGAAAGAGGAAAGTACAAACAAGATTAAATAAACAAACAAAATGTATGATTCTGACTTTTAACAACATTCGTATAGATATTCAAAACCCAACAAAACTGATATAATTGACAACTTATATTGATAGTTTTGAAGGCCGGTATTCTTGTTCAAACAGTAACCTACCTTGATAGCAAAGTGGCCGTTGAAGTTTTCAGTGTTGTTTATCAGATATTGGGGCCATTGGAACATGTCTGAAAAGCCCATATTGGGAGGTACATTAAACTATGTATGTGTATGTATGTCTGTATGCAAGCAACTCACACTGTCCATTGGATTGAGCGAAGTTGAATGACCTACAATTGAGATTTTCCGCACAACGTGACGAGCAAATCTTTTCAGTCTTGACATGCAGGACTTTGATTGGTGTTATAATTCTCAAGATCTTTTTCTCTTTTTTGACAAACTTGGCAAAACTCACACCATGTTTTCTATCGTAGACGAGAGAAGTGTTGGCTGCACTGCAATGACCTCAGTATTTTGACATCTGGTTTGAATGAAATAACATGAAAGTATCCAAACCAAGGATGCAAAGCAGAGATCACATCCATTCCGAGTACGTATAAATGAAACTTGAACTTGAAATCGCGTATGAATTTTTAATGCAAATACTTGTCCGTTTTTCCATTTGTATTTATCACTCAATTCAATTGTCCTAAAATAATTAGGTTTACAATATGTAGTCCATAATTCGGCTTGTTTTCAAATGTATTTATTCGGGTTAATGATGCATGCATCGAGGTACGGCTTTGCCAGTTTATTTTAGTCAATGTTTAAACGTGTTCGGCTCAGTTTTGTATTTATATTTGTTTGTGCAAATTACTGCAAAACAAAGTCAGTCATTCCATAATACAATCAGCTGTCAAGACAAACTGTAATCAGTAACTGCGATTAATTTCCTGAAGTTAAAAATTTAATTTTCAAAAAAATATTTACGTGATTCCAGATCGATTACTTCACTTGGGGCGAATTGACTGTAACATCAATACGTACAACGGAAAAGCCGTAAGAAATCATGAGGATGAAACTATAGCGATATCAATCCAATCAATTGTTATCTCGCACCTGTCGTGCCAAAACGGTTATCAGTGGGACGCCGACATAGTGAAAAAAACAACAAACAAGTAAACATATTTTAGGCAACAATTTTCCAAAATAAAACGGGCCAAAACCTTCTCCTACTTGTTGTACCACCTCAGTCAGTATCGAGTTTCTCCAAAATCAGTGAAATACGTACGAAGGAAAACATGCATCTCGAAAATGACCTATTTTGCGTAGGGCTAGCTTCACAACGTTATTCCATCATTGGTTCTGATATCTGCTCAGCATGTTTCCAAATTGAAATACGAAGGAAAATCAAGGTTGCAATAATTTCGAAAATAGAACCCTGCCTCCCCTGGATTTGGCGTCTATCACCATTTTGTACCAAATATTTGACTGTATGATTGAGCTATATAGGATTAATAATAATAATAATAATAATAACTTTATTAAAGCGTCGGGAACTCTTCTAGCAGAGCTAGCACAAGTGCTCCACTAATCGGGGACACTACATGATGGGCCGGATTAGACGTAGCCTGCAGAACAGAACTCCAGTCTGCATATTCTCTGCTCATGCGCAGAGTCGAGTACATCGTATATAAATAATATCCCACATGTGTTAGACTCTTGAGTAGCATGAAGTAGAGCCTGCTTTCAGATTGAATCTCATTGAATCTCAAGGTCCCGATGATTGTTATATGAGGGATAAGAACTCAGGAAAGAGTACTTTGAAATCCACCATTTCAAAGTACTCTTGCGCGGACTTTCCGGGGTTTCCAGGTCCATCATGTGACCGGATTTGATGCACCGGATTGGCTGGTTACCTCATGAATAATTAATGAGTTTGAGAAGAAAGTCGTGTAGGTTGTTATTTTTATTGGAAATCTTTCTTTCTGTCAGTATTACTGGTTTGCAATCAATCCCTGGAGATTTAAAGTACAAAGACGCAGCGACCATGTTGGTTGAACAAACAAGAGAAGCTAATGAGTAATGCTTTGTTATCGGGAACCAACATGGATTGCAATCAATCCCTGGAGATTTAAGCTACAAAGACGCAGCGGTCATGTTGGTTGAACAAACAATTAAGAGAAGCCAGGAGCTCAGGTATATTAAGGCCTGGGTCAAGGCTGACCACGCCAAGGTGAAGAGTAGTCTAAGTTTGGTTGGTTGTACCCGATAGCATCGAGTCCAATACATCTAATATAAACTTTCCTATTCTATGTTTTGGCATATAATAATAATATACGGTTGTCATGGTGACACGTCCTGTGACATTTGACCTCAATTGCTATTATTATGCAAGAAAATATGATGTAAGGCTTCGGGAGAGCAGTAAAGCTCACAAATATCAGAGAGTAAAAGGGTGGAAGTAAAGCATGTTGTCATGTAGTTTTTCAGTCCAACTAGATATCTTGGAAAAGTAAGTTCATTTCTTAGAAACTTGAGGATATCAAATTTCACCCATTCCAGTTGGATCGATAAAGTATACACTAACCCTAATTCAAAGATACCCGCAATGTTTAAAGAGTCTACCTATCTCCCAGAGCCTTTTTCAAATTTTCTTACAATAAGGGTTCAAAGGTCAGATTACATGTTTCCATGGAAACTGTTATCAGAAAGTGTTAGCCTTGTGACCTCATCACATCTGCCAAAATATCAAAACAATAGTTTACAAATATGAGATTATAGACCACCCCCTATTGATTTGTGGCGGCCATTTTGGAAGAGAAAACTACCCAGGCCTTAACATACCAGAGAGCCCATAGTAATATAGGCTCCTGGAGAAGCTAAAGAGGAATGCTCTGAATTAAGGTTAAAGTCGATCTTTATACTATCAAGTCTTTCCCATTTATAATACAGAATGCATGGCATAGTAGTTTTTTCATCCTAGCATATTCTACTTTGAACTGATGCATGTAGCTATAGGTCGTGGTCAACGTGCAGCTGCGACGTTGCTACTTTGAACAATACGCACTACCCATAGTACAGTTTCTAATTCCTAATTATAGTTTTCGGTTTTTCTTAGTTATATTTTATAAACTCTGTATTTTGTCTTCTAAATACGTGGGAAATATATCCCTGGTAGAACCGAGTGTTGAAACTGAAAGCGTCAAGTGAGGAACAAAGGGACAACGAGCTTATATATGGACGCTATAAAGTCCTAAGGGAAACGAGGCACTAATTACGATTGCCCAATATGAACACTTTTATCCCTCATATAACAATCATCGGGACCTTGAACAGAGTAGAGGCAATACCACTCTGTCCGAATTCGCTTTAATCTGAAAGCAGGCTCTACTCCATACTACTAAAGAGTCCAACATATGTGGGATACGATGTCCTCGACTCTACGCATGAGCAGAGCATATGCAAAGACTCAAATTCTTGCTTTTCCGGACTAAAATTTTGGAACTCTTTGTTTATTGCCTTTAGGCCATTGCACTGTAATAATTAATGAGTATGAGAAGTCGTTCCAAAGCCTTGAATTCGGACTAGACGGGCTTTCCAGAAACCCCGTCTAGTCGTCATTCTCGGCTGCTTCGCAGCTCGCTCGCCGCTTCGCGGCTCAAAAGTCTGGTAAGGGAGAGTCAATGTCTCTGAGACCAGGGTAACTACATCTATACAAAGATTTCAAAACTTGAAAACAAATCTTTAAAGACGGCTTTCGCAATTCGCCCTTGCAATGAGGTCGGACATTAGGATTTTAATACGATAGCTTGACCGTAAGCTAAGTTCTGATTATAACATCTAGGATTATTCAAACAAGTACGAGAATACGAGTATAAAACCACAGTTCCCTCCTTTAGAAGCCGTGATTTAGGATCGCCGCTAGACTCAAACCCAGATAGTAAAACACAGCGGCACAAGCTTAGAATGTCTCGGGAGAATCGTCCCATTATTTCTTTTTCTTTTTCGTGTTTTCTTTTTCGATCGTCTTTGCTTTGATAAGGGAGGGGTGGGACCGTGACCAAAACCATGGAGCCAAAGGTCTAGAGTTCGACTCTGACAGGAGTCAATGTTTTTTTTCCTTCTTTTTTTAGCGCGTTTCTTTTTTTCTCTTTTTTTTTCTTGTCCTTTCCTTTTGGTTTGATTATTTTCATTTTTATCGGATTTTTTTTGAGGTATATTTCGAAATATATTTCTCAGAAATGTGTTTCATTTTATTGTCTGATCGATAAGTTTTAACGGGTTTTTGAGCAATTATGCAGTCACGGCGTGAACGCAGTAGCGACGAAGAGTAGCGACCTATTGCTTACTGGGAGATCAGTCAAATCCTCGCTCTCTGCTTTCCGTGGCGTTGATGACGACCTATTTGCTTTAAATAAAGAAGTTTTGAAGTACGATTTTTACGATTGTTTTTGCTTCTGATTTTTCAAACATGGAATAAAATAAACTTCAATCATTATATTTCTCAGAAATGTGTTTCATTTTATTGCCAATAAAATGAAACCAATACCTTTTAACAGGTTTTTGAGCAATTGGTGAAGCAACCAGGGCGTGACCGGCAGTCGGCTACAAGCACATCGACACGAGTTCAGATTATGATCTGACGAAGCTCGACAAAGCTGCATGCTGTCTCTTTGCCTAATTTCGGAATTCATGTATTTGATGTGTCCCAAAATCATTCGGAACCTATAACAACAACATCTTTTAGTGTGGACCTACTACCAACCGCATCTGTGTGGGATGGCTTCCCTCTCAGTCCGATTGTGCAGACGCCATTTTGCAATCCATGTGGCCGTGGTCGATACGAACAACACTTAGTTTAATTCGATACGCGCCCGTTTAAACGAATCATACGTTCGGATTTAGTTCGATAGGCGTTCGGAAACTATTCGACCCGTTTGTGGCCAACGAAAAAACAGCATTTTTCAACTCTGGCGCTTCCACAGGAATAGGTTAAATGAAGAATAACCAATACGACGTAGAATTATTCGGATTTAATTTTGCACAATATTTCGACTAGCCATACTAGTCTTCATCAGGTGCATGTGAGATTTTACAAGTGACTTGACTAAATATAATGGTAAAAAGGAAATGACGTTATAATACATGATATGATAGCGAGAGATAAATAATAGTGTAACTGATTAGTAGGTTTCATCGCGTTTATTAAGGCCATTAGGTTCAAGAGTGTTAGCACGTGTTATGAGGTAAGCTTCTTTGGCTTTGCGAATAGCATCACGAGAAGAGAAAATTTGTTCTAAAGGAATTAAAAGGATATTAGATGCAGAGTGGTCAGGGTTAGATAGAAAATGTTCAGATGCAGTAGTAGGTTTAGATTTACTAGAAGGTTTGTCAACTGTCCTAACTGTCCTACCGCTTCAACGAACCGCATCGTAGGACAGTTGACAAACCTTCTAGTAAATCTAAACCTACTACTGCATCTGAACATTTTCTATCTAACCCTGACCACTCTGCATCTAATATCCTTTTAATTCCTTTAGAACAAATTTTCTCTTCTCGTGATGCTATTCGCAAAGCCAAAGAAGCTTACCTCATAACACGTGCTAACACTCTTGAACCTAATGGCCTTAATAAACGCGATGAAACCTACTAATCAGTTACACTATTATTTATCTCTCGCTATCATATCATGTATTATAACGTCATTTCCTTTTTACCATTATATTTAGTCAAGTCACTTGTAAAATCTCACATGCACCTGATGAAGACTAGTATGGCTAGTCGAAATATTGTGCAAAATTAAATCCGAATAATTCTACGTCGTATTGGTTATTCTTCATTTAACCTATTTCTTAATTTGCGAACCAGTTAGATCATTGTTTGATCCGTCGTATACCAGTGGAGTGTTGTTCGTGGCCGCTCATTTATAAACTTCCACAGGAAGCCCGCCCGAGTAATTATTCGGGCATTTCCGGAGGAAGCCCGAGTTATAAAATGCGCTTTCTGTTTTCTTTTCTTTTTTCTTTTTTTTCAAATTTTTACGACCAAGTCGTCAGAACGCATGCTCATACTAAAGACCGCTGCGAGCGGGTACTGTGGAAGAGTCTACTAGAGCTACGTAGTGAATATTCAAACACGGTAGCAACTCAAGTACACAAGTTTGTACATTTATCTTCGTGTAGCAGTTTAAAAGCCCTTCGACGTTTAAAAAATACGAAGTTCGGGAATGATTTTCGAGTCTTTTTAATTTATTTGATCGACTTTCCTCTGCAACAACGAACAAACCAAAGACGTTATCAGAATCATCTGACCATGAATATGCAACCTCAACTGGACGTCCCAAGTACGTACTGAAGACGAACGATTCGGATATCTTTATCTATGCTCACCGACACATAGCCACCTCGTCACGCAACTGTCATTGTCATAATGCCCGAGTGTACGCTCATTGAGCGTCTTGTTAATTTATAACTGAAGATTCATTTTGACTTATTAGTCGGGCTTCCTGTGGTAGTACGTTCTAGTAATCGTACCGTAAAATAATATCAGATAGACTTTTATATAACTCTTAGATGTACAAAATGTACATTGTTTTAGTGATTAGCGATTATTAAAAAAAGAAAAAAACTTTATTGGGGTCGCTACCTTCGGGGGGTCGCTGCTACTATCGGGGGGTCGTTACTTTCGGAACTTTAACCAGGTAATCGGATAACCATGCTGGTTACACACGTGTCTGGTTTACTTCAAAAATCATGTCAAGAAACTATAAATCACAATGTCATGTTATGGAGATATTTGCCATAAAATGAAAAATAATATACACAATGCCGGATAGTGTATAAAAACAGCAACAAAACACACTCTTGGATTGTGCACATTTTACGAGGTTGCACTTCTATCGAATATTCGTTGAGTCAAGTTTGTCGGCACCGTGTTCCTGTGCTTTCAATTCTATTCTTCGTGATTTCGATTCGGCTTTGTTCTAAAGGACTCCGTGAAGTCCGTGGAATTTTTTTTTTTATCGTGGCTCGCATGGCTCTCGGCTCTCGCGGCATGCCTCGCAATGGCGTCAATCAGACTTAAAGGTGTTAGAGTGTTAGTCTGGAAATATCCTGACGAATGCATCGTATCAGATCGTCAATAAAAAATCGTAAATCCAGGATTTTTTATTTGGGAAATTCGTAAATCCAGGTTTTCGAGTGACAAATTTCAAAAACAGGGTCCAGGTCTGAACATCTCGCCGCACATACCTAACCATTTTTTAACCAATCTTTTTCTCTCGTTCGACTGAGTCTGGAGGGAAAAGAGAAAAGTCTAAAGAAGATCAAGAAAATCAACTCGAATTTTATCACTCGTCAAACACATTTTACTCGTCGGGTTCGGCTGGCCATACTACCAGGCCTTGATTCGATCTTCTTTTAATTTTGTTGTTGTTGTAACAAATACTCTTTGAATGCCCTTTGCTTAGCGACCTCGCAGCATTTCATTTGCAATATGTAACCGCTAATAATAATAATAATAATAATAATAATAATAATAATAATAATAATAATAATAATAATAATAATAATAATAATAATAATAATAATAATAATAATAATAATAATAATAAATTAACATAACAATGAGATCCCATCATGCACCGCGTTGCATATATTAGAATCTTGCCTTGTGTTCCCGTGTGTTAGTCCATATGGGTGTTAGTCGTCACCCCACGCTTTACTGTGAACTTGACCTTTATTAAGCGGTCACCTTGATTAAGCGGTCACCTTTATTAAGCGGTCACCGTGGTCACCGAGTTTAGTTCCCAATTCACTTTCCAGTAAAGACGCCCCGAAAGACGCTTGCCTTAAGAACTACAATAAATCTGATAGCCAGAACATGCAATTATTTAATTTTTATTCATCATATTTTTACTGTTATTGATTAAAATGTACATCACGTGATCAATTTCGCATTCTAGTTCAATTTTTGTAGAACACCTCTAAAAGCGGTCAGATGAAAATGATACCTGAAACTGAGTACATCTGACGTAGAAAGATGAGATGAGGGCAAAGGGCATTCGATACCCTACAGATCACATATCAGAAAATCATTCATATATAGATAGTTCGCTTTATTGTGTTTAGTTAAAACAAGCAATGGCTAGCTACTGGTATGTATGGTTAGTGGTGTGTGCCGTGGTGTTTGGAGCTGATTCCATGTCCTCAGAGCCAAATGTACAGATTGCGTTAACAGAGAAGGGACTTGACTATGGTGAGCAATACAACGTATCGGAGGAGTTCCTTTGTCACTGTCTAAATCTAAATCTTTATCTGTAAAGTTTGCCCATCACTTCTACTACTACTAATAAATAGTAATATATAATAACAGGCAGATCAAGTTTAATACTAAATTCTCAAGCTAGTGTATGTCAATATTAGTACAGAAAACGAAGAAAACATCTGCAATTAGTTTTTTACAATAACAAAGTCAAAAAACATCCAAAAACAGGGAAAACGTTTGAAAGAAAAACGGCTGTTTCAAGCGCGCGCTGGCCCATGCTCGAGGATCCAGCGGTTTTGTCCGCGCTCCGAAGTACCATGGCGCTGGCCATGGTTCCGCGAGCGTCATTCTATTAATTACTTGTTCTTAGTTATGACCTCCTTTGTCAGGGTCTCTATATTAGGCATTTATTTGTATTTGGTTTGTTATATATGGTGAAGCGTATTTGGACTCTAACGGAATTTACGCTATATAAATACAGTATTATTATTTTAAATCATTATTATTATTATGTGTCTGTCCTCTTATTGACAACGGCTGAGAACCAATCAGATTGCGAGATTACGCTCTGTTATTGTAAAAAATATTTCCCCCTAAAACACATCGATCCACACAATGATAAACGATTGAATGTCAGCTCAGCTAGAGTATGTTCGAGCCAAGTGTCCCGCTGGTAAAGCCTGCACACTGGTATTCCGGTGGTATTGAAACTATTCGATAATCGGGTTTAAAATACTGTGATCAGGTGATATCATTATATCAGTCTCGGAGATATAAATACCGATTTCTAACCTCTCAATTTACTACGAATATTAACACAGGGACCCTAAAGAAAGAAACAAACGACAATCAAACAAATAAATAAATACAGCTTATTTGATGGTTTGACAGATAATACGAGCGGATATTTTACGAGTTGCGTAGTATTTATCTGAGCCCGTAGGGCGAGGGGCAACTCGTAAAATATCCGCGCGGATTATCTGTCAAACCATCAAATAAGGGGTCTATTATTCCACAATTGATTTTGTTTCTTTGTTTCATGAAGTTTTTGAGCCATTTTTGCTATGTTTTTCGTGCGCGCGCTAGCTACTGTGTAATACGCTGGCATATTTTGCGTGGTCTCTTGCCCTTATATGGTAAAATGACGCATGAGTGGAATAATTAAATAAGTACGTTGGTAAATAAGTAAGCAAGAGAAGTAAAAGGTCAACCTAGACTTTCATATCATCGAGCATATTTATTTGTTTACAAGGCGTAACTAATCAATAAAATCGATGATTGATAAAAACCATATTAATCGATAACTATCGATTGATATCGATAATCGATGAAGAATCGATGATGTGACTATCGATTGGAAAATCGAGAATCCGATAATAGATAGGAAGTTATATATTAAAGGATTGGTAAACACTTAGCGTGTTACCATCGAGTTTTGGGTGCACGTGGGAGGTTGCTAAGCACGAAAGAAGCGCAAGAGTCGCACGAGGCGTAGCCGAAGACCTAGTCTCCCTCGCAGCCGTGCTAAGTGTCGTCACGCAATGCTCTCTCCCCTCAGACACGGCTGCTTACCCAAGCTAAACATTCCGTTCCACAGAATTAGCCAATCAGAGCTCTTTGCCCGAAAACAGGCCAAGGTTCGCGCCATACCGAACATACCAAAGACCAGTGACAAACAAGCTGACGTCCATTGACGAGCGTTTTGCCTTGCAGCGAAATAATTTCATATGAACTTTAACTGGGCAATACACTAAACCAATACACTAAACACGGCTGCCAGGAAGACTAGTAAATCGTGTATGTGAATTCATTTCCTAACTTTGCAACGTTCTTAGGTAAATAAACAACGAACCATGAGCCTGAGAGTGTCGAGTTGTTGACAACCAGTGAACATGAATATCGAATAACTTGATATGATTGGCTAAACACTTACAATCGAACCGTTCGATTTCCCATCACGCATGCGCAAGTGACGTCACTGCTACATCCCTTCCTCTATAGTTCATTTCAAGTTTTAACTTGAAATGAAAATAATAATCCAATGAATTACAAAGGCGTTTCAAACCCTGTTAGCTTCAGGTTACAAATGCTTCAATGCGGCCAATGTACTTCATATTTACTGATTCACATGTTTGTATGTTGTTAATTGTAGTCAATAAAGTGTTGGTCAACAATTTGGTGGAACAGGTTCAAGGCCTGGCGATTCCCGTAGTGAACAAAAACCGATTAAAGCTCTACAAGTGAGATATTCATAGCATATTAGGTGGATAACCAACATACCATATATGGTCTTACATATTTATTAGACAGTACAAGTAAGATTAATGCATATATCCCAGCATGCTTTACGCCCGGGTATGCTAGGGTCTTGGGGTTGAAGGACCTCATTGACCATGACCTCATGATCACGCTTCACGGGCGATTTTTTTTGTAAATTCACGCGTCACGAAATTCACGAATCACGAGCGCTAGCCAAAATTTTGGAATTTTTTAGATCTTAAACGTTCACGTTTGACAGAGCATAACAGCGGTAAATCAAGAATCACAGTCGGTCAAAACGGACGATCACGTTGAAACATAAAATCACGCATCACGCTCGAATTTTATGAATTTCACGATTCACGCTCCATTTTTTGGTCAAATCACGCGTCACGCGTAATCCCTTTGCTACCCTGATTGACTTGTGCTTTTGTTCTCATCGGTAGTGCTAAAGTGAAGAAAGTCGACATGGAATCAGCATCTTTTGGTATCAGTGAAGGATTGCTTCAACTGAGCCTGAAGTTGAGTCGCATAGCGATCGGTGGCCGCTACTATTTCAGAGGTGGATGGTTTTCTAGCAACGACGAGTTTAAAGCTGAGATGAACGACATGCTAATAGTTCAATACCTGTCTATAGGTAGCCTATTTATAGCATCTACTGATAACATATAAAGAAAATGAATCACTGTATCTTCTTTCTCCTGTATAAACTATAATAATAATTATTATCATTCGACTCATTTCTATCCGCGGTTTTGATTGGATGAAAGACCTGCAAATAACGGTCTGAGCATGCGCACTATTGATCATTCACAGTGTAAACATGGCAGCTCGTTTTCCCGAGCTGTCAGAAGAAGAGATTGACAATATTTTAGCTCTAAAAACAAGCATAAAAATAAAAAAGCGACTAATGAGTCGAATGATAAAACAATTATTGAACTCGATTATCGCAAAATATCGTGATTTGTCAGTGTTTCGCTATCAGTTATTAGGGAGCTTTTAAGCAACAGACGTTTTTGTCAACACGGACGGCATGAGGACAAAATACATCTCGTTTACCAAGCCTGTCCCATCGTTTCATTGACTGTGTTGGTATGATTTTGAAGAGTGCCATACGAGTGGATAAATTCGATGGAAATTCAATTCAAAATGTCACGGACGCCGTTTTCGACTCAATGCCCCCTCCGTATTTGCCGTCCGTGTTGGCAAAAACGTCTGTTGCTTAAGCTCCCTATTTGCCTCTGCCGCGGACGGCATCGGCAAATAACTGACAGCTCGCCACTGACAAATCACGATATTTTGCTCAACCTCGTCCAATAATTGCTTATTATTTCCACTTTGGTGTAGACAGCGAGCCGTGAACAATAACCGCTTACCAACAGGCCAGGAAGCTCAGCTCATCAACAAATATTTTCACTCCGCCCTTGCGTTTAATTGATCAGCGGATATTCTGCTTGGCGTTCGTTTGCTTGTGAAGCGAAACTAAAACGACGGCGCGCAGCCTAGTTTGCTGCTGAACAAATACTGATGAAAGATATCACGATGGTTTTATTCATAGGACACAATGCTAAAGGACAACCTGTGATTACAAACGTCAGATGTAGTACGAGAATAAGAACATCATCCTATCACTTTAAAAACAGGTTTGTCTTTACTTGTTAAGTCATTGCTTGCGTCCACATTAGCGTTTTTAGACCGTCTTCGACCGTCTGCATAGCGAAAAAACGCAAGAAAATTAATGAGTTTTCAAACAAACACAGTCTCTTCGAACCCTCATCACACGACCCCATGTATAGGAGCCTGCATCTGTTATACTACAGTGAGCCATGGAGTCGTGTTCGTACAAGTGGGAAACCTACGGTACCGTGACACTCAAATGGCTTCCTTTCTGAACCAATCAAAAAGCGTGCAGATGCATCTTATCCAATCAAACTCTTTCAATACGGCAAGGCGCGGTGCGGTGACGGTGCGGTAACTTTCCCACTCATACGAAAACAACTCTAAAATATTTATTACTGAACCATCAGTATTGGTGTTTTCTTTTCAAACCTTTGCTTGATGGAATCTGATTGGCTGTGGAAAAATGGAAAGTACTTCTATCAATTACCTGGGAACAGGTTGGCTCACAGTCCAGTATGACAGAGAGCTCCAATTCATGGGATCCTGATCATCAACATCACAGAAATGTGAAATCGTCATTCCTTTTGTCTATTCTTGTATTTTCCAGCATGATCCTAAGTGTGTTTGCAAATTTAGCCAAGAGCTATTTAAAAATAAAAGTGCAGGAGCTGGTAGGTTAATATGATTGTAGTATTAGTTTTGTTTGCTAAAATAGTTTCCCCTCGGCGCATGTTTAGGGAGATAATAAACTAGTCACCTACTCCACTGCCTACTCCAGTAGATGGACTAGACTAGCTCCAGTAGATGGACTAGACTAGCTCCAGTAGATGGACTAGACTATCTCCAGTAGATAGACTAGACTAGCTCCAGTAGATGGACTAGCTCCAGTAGATGGACAAGGCTAGCTCCGATAGATGGACTAGGCTAGCTCCGATAGATGGAGTAGACTAACTCCAATAGATGGACTAGACTAGCTCCAGTAGATGGACTTGACTAGCTCCAGTAGTAGATGGACTAGTCTAGCTCCAGTAGATGGACTAAACGGACTAGACTAGACTCCAGTAGATGGACTAGACTAGCTCCAGTAGGTGGACTATAGTCTAGCTCCAGTAGATGAACTAGACTCCAGTAGATGGACTAGTCTCCAGTAGATGGACTAGACTCCAGTAGATGGACTAGACTAGCTCCAGAAGATAGACTAGACTAGCTCCAGTAGATGGACTAGACTCCAGTAGATGGACTAGACTAGCTCCAGTAGATGGTCTAGACTAGCTCCACTAGTAGATTGATTAGACTAGCTCCAGTAGATAGATAGATGCCTTTATTTACACAGGGTAGCTCAAATCAGTATTTACAAAGCTGTAAAAAACTGTTATCAATAGAGGCCCTAAAATAAAATACACTAATAATATAAATACTAAAACTAAATAAATACTATGTTAAGAGATAAGAATAAAAATAGATGCACTAGACTATCTTCAGTAGATGGACTAGACTAGCTCAGGTAGATGGACTATAGACTAGCTCCAGTAGATGGACTAGACTAGCTCAGGTAGATGGACTATAGACTAGCTCCAGTAGATGGACTAGACTAGCTCCAGTAGATAGACTAGACTAGCTCCAGTAGATGGACTAGCTCCAGTAGATGGACAAGGCTAGCTCCGATAGATGGACTAGGCTAGCTCCGATAGATGGAGTAGACTAACTCCAATAGATGGACTAGACTAGCTCCAGTAGATGGACTTGACTAGCTCCAGTAGTAGATGGACTAGTCTAGCTCCAGTAGATGGACTAAACGGACTAGACTAGACTCCAGTAGATGGACTAGACTAGCTCTAGTAGATGGACTATAGTCTAGCTCCAGTAGATGGACTATAATCTAGCACCAGTAGATGGACTAGACTCCAGTAGATGGACTAGACTAGCTCCAGTAGGTGGACTATAGTCTAGCTCCAGTAGATGAACTAGACTCCAGTAGATGGACTAGTCTCCAGTAGATGGACTAGACTCCAGTAGATGGACTAGACTAGACTAGACTAGCTCCAGAAGATAGACTAGACTAGTAGCTCCAGTAGATGGACTAGACTCCAGTAGATGGACTAGACTAGCTCCAGTAGATGGTCTAGACTAGCTCCACTAGTAGATTGATTAGACTAGCTCCAGTAGATAGATAGATGCCTTTATTTACACAGGGTAGCTCAAATCAGTATTTACAAAGCTGTAAAAAACTGTTATCAATAGAGGCCCTAAAATAAAATACACTAATAATAAAATAAAACTATAAATACTAAAACTAAATAAATACTATGTTAAGAGATAAGAATAAAAATAGATGCACTAGACTAGATAGCTCAGTAGATGGACTATAGCGTCTAGCTCCAGTAGATGGACTAGACTAGCTCCAGTAGATGGACTAGTCTAGCTCCAGTAGATGGACCATAGTCTAGCTCCAGTAGATGGACAATAGTCTAGCTCCAGTAGATGGACAATAGTCTAGCTCCAGTAGATGGACTAGACTAGCTCCAGTAGATGGACTAGTCTAGCTAGTAGATGGACAATAGTCTAGCTAGCTCCAATAGTCTAGCTCCAGTAGATAGACTAGCTCCAGTAGATGGACTAGATAGTAGCTCCAGTAGATGGACTATCGTCTAGCTCCAGTAGATGGACTAGACTAGCTCCAGTAGATGGACTAGTCTAGCTCCAGTAGATGGACTAGACTAGCTCCAGTAGATGGACTAGTCTAACTCCAGTAGATGGACTAGACTAGCTCCAGTAGATGGACTAGACTAGCTCAGGTAGATGGACTAGACTAGCTCCAGTAGATGGACTAGTCTAGCTCCAGTAGATGGACTAGACTAGCTCCAGTAGATGGACCATAGTCTAGCTGCAGTTGATGGACAATAGTCTAGCTCCAGTAGATGGACTAGACTAGCTCCAGTAGATGGACTATAGACTAGCTCCAGTAGATGGACTAGACTAGCTCCAGTGGATGGACTATAGTCTATCTCCAGTAGATGGACTAGACTAGCTCCAGTAGATGGACCATAGTCTAGCTCCAGTAGATGGACAATAGTCTAGCTCCAGTAGACAATAGTCTAGCTCCAGTAGATGGACTATAGTCTAGCTCCAGTAGATGGACTAGACTAGCTCCAGTAGATGGACTAGTGTAGCTCCAGTAGATGGACTAGACTCCAGTAAATGGATGGAAACGGAAGAGTAGAGGAATGAAAGATCTGGGACGAAGAATAGGTCTCATTACCTCGTTCCCAATCCACTCTCTCCTTGCCACAAGAAGTTCAAAAGGAGTTGCCTGCTGAGATGAAGGCTAATAATACATGGCAGGTTATTATCAAACCCTCAAGCAGTTTCTATCTAATCTGATTCAGGTCTGTAAAGCGATCAGCGAAGCTATTCAAGCGAAAGGAAATGTGTTGCCCTCTTTGTATCCTGGTAAGTATAGCAAATCAGCGAGGTTACAATTCGTCAATACTATGTACAAGAAGGTCTTGCGATTTTTCACTTAACAATATTAAAACAAAATGCAACGATTTCACTCGTCTCGCTGGCCTCATAGCCATAGTTAAGGTGTAGAAGAAGAAGAAGAAGAAGAAGAATACTTTATTTGCACTTTTACATAATATTACAAGTTCATTTGTATCGATAAATAAAATTAAGGAGGAAAATAAAATGATAGTGTAAATTGTAAATAGGTTAAATAGTAAATAAGTTAGAAGTGCTGGAGAGCACTGTTGTCGTACAATCAGAATCGAGTAATTTTGTGTACTATAAAATATTAAGTTAATTAGCCAAACCGGATGTGGGTACAATACTTTTGTGATGCACCCAGTTGACTGTCATGGCTTTATAATACTCTCTTGGCCTCAAACCCCGTCTTGTTCATTTGACGCAAACTTGGGTTGACAAAAAAGTCGCAAATATAAAAAAAACACGTTACACAAAGGAATGTTTGATGCGTTTTCGGTCTCGCCACAGTTAAAGCGCGCGATAAACAGAATTGAGTTCTACTTGTTACAACGGTTGCTGCAACAAAACCTTTGCCAGACACGTCTACTGTTACCTCTTGTAAAACGCGTTTCTTTTTTCTACTGTTTGTTTTTCAATGTATTGAGATGGTTATAGGCTGGCCGGTATACCATGTGCAATCGTCAGCTATCCAATAACAAAGCAACCAATAGTGGAAGCAGACTATGTGGACTTCATGATAACGGTAAATAACAACAAAACAAACCATTAGACAGAAGGTCATCATACATACAGTGTGTCACAGTACTGCGCACTGCGTTGCAACGCTGAGCATCTATTTATTTGTCTCACTGTTAAAAGCATGTATTTTGCTACGTGTTTGCAGGGAAAAGTTCAATCATCTTGTTATCCATCCAATTTATCGTCGAATGGCCAAAGGTTTGTACGATACATTCCCAGCCAAGATAAGATGCTAAGCATTTCCTTATCTGATCAGTTCATCAATTTATTGGCGAATCAATACTACGAAGCGGGCCTACTGACTGTGATGTCAATGACAACATTCAAGGTAACGTAATAAACAAATTATTGCATACTGTATCCAAGGTAACGTAGTAAACAAATTATTGCATACTGTATCCAAGGTAACGTAGTAAACAAATTATTGCACACTGTATCCAAGGTAACGTAGTAAACAAATTATTGCATACTGTATCCAAGGTAACGTAGTAAACAAATTATTGCATAATGTATCCAAGGTAACGTAGTAAACAAATTATTGCATACTGTATCCAAGGTAACGTAGTAAACAAATTATTGCATACTGTATCCAAGGTAACGTTGTAAACAAATTATTGCATAATGTATCCAAGGTAACGTAGTAAACAAATTATTGCACACTGTATCCAAGGTAACGTAGTAAACAAATTATTACATACTGTATCCAAGGTAACGTAGTAAACAAATTATTGCATAATGTATCCAAGGTAACGTAGTAAACAAATTATTGCATACTGTATCCAAGGTAACGTTGTAAACAAATTATTGCATAATGTATCCAAGGTAACGTAATAAACAAATTATTGCATACTGTATCCAAGGTAACGTTGTAAACAAATTATTGCATAATGTATCCAAGGTAACGTAGTAAACAAATTATTGCATACTGTATCCAAGGTAACGTAGTAAACAAATTATTGCATAATGTATCCAAGGTAACGTAGTAAACAAATTATTGCATACTGTATCCAAGGTAACGTAGTAAACAAATTATTGCATAATGTATCCAAGGTAACGTAGTAAACAAATTATTGCATACTGTATCCAAGGTAACGTAGTAAACAAATTATTGCATACTGTATCCAAGGGTAACGTAATAAACAAATTATTGCATACTGTATCCAAGGTAACGTTGTAAACAAAATTATTGCATAATGTATCCAAGGTAACGTAATAAACAAATTATTGCATACTGTATCCAAGGTAACGTAGTAAACAAATTATTGCATACTGTATCCAAGGTAACGTAGTAAACAAATTATTGCATAATGTATCCAAGGTAACGTAGTAAACAAATTATTGCATAATGTATCCAAGGTAACGTAGTAAACAAATTATTGCATAATGTATCCAAGGTAACGTAATAAACAAATTATTGCATACTGTATCCAAGGTAACGTAGTAAACAAATTATTGCATACTGTATCCGAGGTAACGTAGTAAACAAATTATTGCATACTGTATCCAAGGTAACGTAGTAAACAAATTATTGCATAATGTATCCAAGGTAACGTAGTAAACAAATTATTGCATACTGTATCCAAGGTAACGTAGTAGTAAACAAATTATTGCATAATGTATCCAAGGTAACGTAGTAAACAAATTATTGCATAATGTATCCAAGGTAACGTAGTAAACAAATTATTGCATAATGTATCCAAGGTAACGTAGTAAACAAATTATTGCATACTGTATCCAAGGTAACGTAGTAAACAAATTATTGCATAATGTATCCAAGGTAACGTAGTAAACAAATTATTGCATAATGTATCCAAGGTAACGTAGTAAACAAATTATTGCATAATGTATCCAAGGTAACGTAGTAAACAAATTATTGCATACTGTATCCAAGGTAACGTAGTAAACAAATTATTGCATAATGTATCCAAGGTAACGTAGTAAACAAATTATTGCATAATGTATCCAAGGTAACGTAGTAAACAAATTATTGCATAATGTATCCAAGGTAACGTAGTAAACAAATTATTGCATACTGTATCCAAGGTAACGTAGTAAACAAATTATTGCACACTGTATCCAAGGTAACGTAGTAAACAAATTATTGCATACTGTATCCAAGGTAACGTAGTAAACAAATTATTGCATACTGTATCCAAGGTAACGTTGTAAACAAATTATTGCACACTGTATCCAAGGTAACGTAGTAAACAAATAATTGTTTTGTTGTTGCAGTCACAAGACAACTCATCATACAGTGTTCAGGTTACAATCAAACCAACCAGCTCACCGGTCATCCAGACAACCGTTAATGGCTCCTCTATCACGTTCAACGCCAAATCAACGATTGACACAATACCGCTAGCACTGATTGAGGAAGATGTCGTTAGTATCATAATGCCTTTACTTAATGAGGGGGACACTGGGGGGTAGCTGATACCGCAATACCGCATCAAAAAATTAAAAATACCGTATTACCGCATCTAAAATCGAAATTTGAAACTACAGTAGTACTGTTTTGGAAACAACCGGAATACCGAAATACGCTAAAGAAATTTGAATTTCACCGAATACCGTAGCCCCAAATCGCCAAATACCGCAGGCAAGGACGATACGGCAATACCGCATCTCAAAACTAATAATACCGTAATACCGCACAAAAAATCGACGGATACCGCGATACCGCGAGCCCCCACGTCCCCCTCCTTAATTACAATCGTCATTCTTTAGTTTTTCAAAAATACTTGTTTGTGATTCTTTCTCTTTTGTTTCATACGAAGCTGAAACCTTCAAATTAAAACATTGTTAACACAATAAAATATCTTTGTCTTTGACATTTTAGCTCGTAAAAAGTGAACTTTTCTTTCAAGAAGAAAAGAGGAAACTTTCCCCAAAACTAAGAAACTTAAGGTTTGTATGTGTTTTGACATCCTCATTAACCGGTAGGGGAGGGAAGAGGAAGAGTTGGGAAAAGGAAGGGAGGGGTAGGGAAGAGCAGGGATACGGAAGAGGAAGGGAGGGTAGGGAAGAGGAGGGGTAGGGGAGGGAAGAGGAAGAGTTGGAAAGAGGAAGGGAGGTGTAGGTAAGAGGAAGAGGAGGGGTAGGGAAGAGGAAGGGAGGAGTAGGGAAGAGGAGGAGAGGAGTAGGTAAGAGAGAAGAGGAGGGGTAGGGAAGAGGAAGAGGAGGGGTAGGGAAGAGGAAGGGAGGGGTAGGGAAGAGGAGGGGTAGGGGGAGGGGAGGGAAGAGGAAGGGAGGGGTAGGGAAGAGGAGGGGTAGTGGAGGGAAGAGGAGGGGTAGGGGAGGGAAGAGGAAGGGGAGGGAAGAGGAATAGTTGGGAAGAGGAAGGGAGGGGTATGGAAGAGGAGGTGTAGGGAACAGGAAGAGGAGGGATAGGGAAGAGGAGGTGTAGGGGAGGGGAAGAGGAGGGGCAGGGAAGGGGAAGAGGAGGGGTAGGGGAGGGAAGAGGAAGGGTAGGGGAGGGAAGAGGAATAGTTGGGAAGAGGAAGGGAGGGGTATGGAAGAGGAGGTGTAGGGAACAGGAAGAGGAGGGATAGGGAAGAGGAGGTGTAGGGAAGGGGAAGAGGAGGGGTAGGGAAGGGGAAGAGGAGGGGTAGGGAAGAGGAGGTGTAGGGAAGGGGAAGAGGAGGGGTAGGGGAGGGAAGAGGAATAGTTGGGAAGAGGAAGGGAGGGGTAGGGAAGAGGAGGTGTAGGGAAGGGAAGAGGAGGGGTAGGGAAGGAAGAGGAGGTGTAGGGAAGGGGAAGAGGAGGGATAGGGAAGAGGAAGGGAGGGAGTATGGAAGGGGAGGAGGGGTAGGGGAAGAGGAAGGAAGAGGAAGGGAGGGATAGGGAAGAGGAGGTGTAGGGAAGGGGAAGAGGAGGGGTAAGGAAACAGGAAGAGGAGGGTGTAGGGAAGGGGAAGAGGAGGGGTAGGGAAGGAAGGAGGGGTAGGGAAGAGGAGGTGTAGGGAACAGGAAGAGGAGATGTAGGGAACAGGAAGAGGAGGGATAGTGAAGAGAGGAGGTATAGTGAAGAGGAGGGGTAGGGAAGAGGAAGTGCAGGGAGAGGAAGAGGAGAGGTAGGCAATTGCAAGAGGAGGGGTAGGCAAGAGGAGGGGTAGGCAAGAGAAGGGGTAGGGAAGAGGAATTAGAGGATAGGGAGGAAGGAAAGCATAAGACACCCTAAGAACTAGGGTTTTCCACAAGTTGCTCGGCAACTTTTCGGCAACTTTTGCTCTTTCGAGAAACTTTCTGGCAACTTTAGTATTTGAGCAACTTTTTGGCAACTTCTTCCAATTCGAGAAGTTTATCCTTTTTTAAAGAGACAAAAAGCTTTTTTGCATGATGTCTCATGAAAAATTGAGATGGATTCCCTTCCCTATTGAATGTCAATATCAAAATATTAATTTTGATCTTCTCTGCTGATGATTGAAGCTCAGTATATCGTTTTTTTGGGTTACCTGTGTTTTGTGAAGCGATAGATATATGGTCAGCGGTATTCATGTGAACACGCTTTCAAAATGGCGGCCAATGTCGAAACATATTCCAGCTCTGAAGACTCTGAAGACTCAAGCATTGACCCAATCCAAGTGGCAAAAACACGTGGAGCAGATCTGAAGGAACCCGAAAAGGCTGCCATTTCAAGAAAAAGGAAGATTGAAAGGAATGAGGCAGGAGGAAAGAAATCTGTTCGCGGTACTAATGATCCCAAAGTAAGTGCTTACCAACGGATCAAGGAATACAAGAACGAGTATCTTATAGTGACAGACAACAACATGCTGAGATGTGATGCCTGCAAAGAGACCATAAGTAAAAAGAAGAGCAGTGTTCGGAAGCACATTGGAACTGCAAAGCACAATGCATGAAGCCAAGAAAATTATACAAAACAGCAAGAAGAGGGACTCTTCTCTTTTGACGTTTGGCTTAGAAGAAATGACGAGAATAGCAACACAAAAGGCGAGACGTTACCAGACGACATGAGAGTCTTTCGATTTGATTTAGTTGAAAGTTTCCTGTCAGCAGGAATTCCTTTGTCGAAAATTGACCATATTCGTTCGTTTCTAGAAAAGTACGGACACCGGTTGACTTCTCATGGTCATTTATCAGAGTTGATTCCATCAGTCATCGAGAAAGAGAAAACTACACTAAAGACAGAACTGTCAGTGGTAGACGGCTGCTCGATCATTTTTGACGGCAGCACGCGACTAGGGAAAACTCTTGCAATTGTTGTGCGGTTTGTCGATAGCGAATGGAACGTACAGCAGCGACTGATAAGACTGCAAGTCTTGGCTAAAAGCTTAAAAGCCAATGAACTTGCTCAGTGCCTCATCCAGTCCTTGGCCGTTGACTTCTCTATTCGCCCCGGTCTCCTCCTTGCAGCCATGAAAGATGGAGCGGCTGTTAATCGTGCTGCATTGGAACAAGTTAAGTTCTATTTTCCACAGGTGCTCGATATTACATGTTTTTCTCACACTATCGACAATGTTGGGAAACATTTTGAGTTCCGCGTATTAGATCGGTTCGCCCAATTATGGGTGACCATGTTCTCACACAGTGCTGCAGTACGCCTTGCATGGAAGGGTAGAACAGGGAGAGCTATGCGGACATTCAGTGCCACTAGATGGTGGAGCAAATTCGAAGTGATGAAACAAGTATTGGAGTACTTTGGAGATGTGGAACCCTTTTCAAGAGTGATTGTCTGAGAAAACCAGGCAAAGTTGAAAGATGGGGGTCGGCCGATTGACCTCAAACTTATAGCATTTAATGTCTATCCGAAATGATTAAGAATGGTGGTATTTAGAGATTTTTCTGGTCTTTCGTTCCATAGTTAGACCACCCCCCCTTGTTTTGGCCTTCGCCGGCCCTGACGTCACGCTAAATATATGGCAAGTTTGAAGCTCGATAAAATACATTTCTCTCCATTTTTAGGTACCCATATTAATTATTTATGTTGTTTGTCGTCTAAATTACGTTCTTCAAAGGCAATATCCTGAATTTAATTAAACACAAATTTTTCATCGAATTTCGCAATTACCTTGCACGCACCAAAATATCGTATGCTAATTTTGAGGCAATTTCGAAATGGCTTTTCTCAGAGGTGCGGCGGTTTATTTAAATCATTTGTTGATATATTGCTTGCCTGACATATTCTGTTTCAAAATCAGCAAACTCCAATTTGAGCCGTTAAAATCCGTTTGCGTGAGACGCGTTCAAAGTTGCTATATTTTGGCATTTTTCCCGTCAAAATTTATGAGTTTTTTTTTATTAAACTGAATAACATTTCCCAGCTCTCATAATATGTTGCCTAACGATAGCCTAAATCAATTCTACACATTATAAGACTTCAGCACTACGATCTTATCTATTATTACTCAAATCAAACTACGATATGTCGAAAAATCAAATTCTCCCGCGAAATTAGCACTACACTGTACTAGTAGGTCTTGTTTTCGTTACTTACAAATATTTTAATTACAAATATTTGAACGTCCGTCTACTAGTCTTAATTCGAATATGGAAAACTCAAATGTTTGACTCTCTTATTTGAAACTATCGGGAAGTTTCTACGAAATCAACCAGTGTTTTGTTTCGCGAGGTCATGCAAGGGAGGGTGTTGTTGATTCAACATATTATTACATATTATTACAGGTTATTTACCGGTCGGGGAGGTCCTGATAGGGAAATACTGCCAAGGACACAGTTTTTACCTATTCGGAGCTTATTTTTGAGGGTCGTTCGGGTTGGACATTGGTTTCAGCCAAATTTCATGTAAATGTTATTTTGGGCAACAAAGGTATTCGAATTTCCAAAATTAGGGGCATCTCCTTCGGCCCACCCTAAATCTGCTCCTGAGGGAAATCACTCTCACTCTTGATTCCTCGGTAATAATGTCGTCGAGAAGAGCTGGCTAAACTGTTGTGATGTCCTCCACTCATCTGACTTGAACAATTTCCGTCACTCTCTCTCTCCAGTTTCATTTGTCTGCTGACCTGAACAGGATCGGCCTGGTGCCCCATCCTGCTGCCCTGCTCAAATAACTCCACAAGGCAATCACCTTCACAGTTACCATCGTCGAATTTTTCATGGTTTTCAACGACGTGCCCTTGGCCTTACTGTCATCTTCGTCTGTACTAGATGCTGGTTGAACGTCCTGGTTGGCGTTTACCAGTTTCACCCCAACATCCGATTGTAGTCAGCCAAAGGCGACATATGTCAACTTGTCAAAGAAGATAAGCTAAACATATATTTATACACTTAGAAACTGAGATTTTGAAATTCCTAGATATGATTTATCACTGTACATGGATGGAAAACATTCTGTCATTTAGGCTGTACATATTGTCCAAGCTGGACTAGAAAAATAAGGAAAAAAACAAGTTTACAATATTTTAAGATTCATATACGCCACATCTGAAGCTAACTGAGAAACTCGACAATATTATTGGAAACAATGATTGTAATAGCTGCCCAATCTGCAGCTCATTAATATTATTACAGTTAATAAATAAATAAATAATATAAACAGATATAGTGCTTCTGTCAAATTTTTTTTTTGTGTTAAAACTATTTATTATCTGATTGTATGTTAATATTATTTATATATGCAGTATATATATTTTTAATTGTAAATACATTGTTAATTTGTATAATATTTAAGTATAATATTTATTTATATACACTCAACTGCAGAAACGTTGTAGTATACATTTATACAAATATACAAATACCTAATGAGATGCAAAAGTGTTAAACATGTTAAAATACAACTGATTAAGCACAAAATAGTGCTGAAAATTATTGTGTTGTCCTTACTAGATGCGATACTAATCTAAAATTGATGTTTCTGAGATATTAGAAGAAAATAAGCAATGTTTTGCACTTTGTATCTCATTAGATATCTTGTATCTCATTAGATATTTGTATAAATGTATAGTACAACGTTTCTGCAATTGAGTGTATATTAATATTAATAATAATATAATAATTCTTAAAAACGCATAAAACTTACGTTCTATGCTTTTTACATACCTAATGTATTATAAAAAAACATGAAATAAAATTATATAATGTATAAGTAAAAAAATGTCGCTAAAATATATTCAACGCATTATTATTATCTATATTATTAATATATATTGTATGTTTTATTATTATTCTCTAGACAGTGTCCGGAATTAGTTTGTATTGTCAAAAGCTAAACACTTGAATAACCTTTTATTATAATTAATACAAACAATATCTTCGCACCAGCCCACCATGTAATATCCTCTAGATACAATTCGTAAAATTGACATATCTCAGGGCCGTACACAGCACAGTACAGGGACAGGAAGCCCCCTTAGCAAGGCGAAAAAGATACCAAAAAGTACTGAGAACTTAACTGTTTTTATTTATTTGTTGCTGTTATATACGTACTGCCCCCCCCTGAATTTTGGGTTATGCACGGCCCTGTTGATCTCCATTCTATTAACTCTTTTGTGGTAATCTATTTTAACTACCCCGATGTAAAAGTGTTACATTATTTATTATTTTGAATTAACAACACGCTCCCTTGCGTGACAAAACACTGGTTGATTTCGTATATAAACTTGCCGATAGTTTCAAATTTAAAGAAAGTCAAACATTTGAGTTTTACATATTCGAAGACTAGTAGATTTTGGATATTACCGACGTAGGATCAAATATTTGTATTTAAAATATTTGTAAGTAACGAAAACAAGACCTACTGGTACAGTGTAGGCCTAATTTCGCGCAAATTCTGATTTTTCGACATCGTAGTTTGATTTGAGTTTCAAAGAAATGAATAATAGATAAGATCGTAGTGCTGAAGTCTTATAATGTGTAGAATTGATTTAGGCTATCGTTAGGCAACATATTATGAGAGCTGGGAAATGTTATTCAGTTTAATATAAAAAAAACCTCATAAATTTTGACGGGAAAAATGCCAAAATATAGCAACTTTGAACGGATCTCACGCAAACGGATTTTAACGGCTCAAATTGGAGTTTGCTGATTTTGAAACAGAATATGTCAGGCAAGCAATATATCAACAAATGATTTAAATAAACCGCCGCACCTCTGAGAAAAGCCATTTCGAAATTGCCTCAAAATTAGCATACGATATTTTGGTGCGTGCAAGGTAATTGCGAAATTCGATGAAAAATTTGTGTTTAATTAAATTCAGGATATTGCCTTTGAAGAACGTAATTTAGACGACAAACAACATAAATAATTAATATGGGTACCTAAAAATGGAGAGAAATGTATTTTATCGAGCTTCAAACTTGCCATATATTTAGCGTGACGTCAGGGCCGGCGAAGGCCAAAACAAGGGGGGGTGGTCTAACTATGGAACGAAAGATCAGAAAAATCTCTAAATACCACCATTCTTAATCATTTCGGATAGACATTAAATGCTATAAGTTTGAGGTCAATCGGCCGACCCCCATCTTTCAACTTTGCCTGGTTTTCTCAGACAATCACTCTTAAGGGATAACGACCATCTAGCTCCTGCTACAAGACGACAGCTCTTGGATATTTTTGATGATCCACATGAGGCTAATGATCTTGAGTTGGAGTTAGCAGCACTTGTTGATGGAGGAGCACCCTTTGTTTCCGCCACCTACTATCTAGAAGGGGATGGGCCTCTTATATTCACATGCTATGAGCGCCTAGCTACTGTGGCACACTCAGTGACACTAGATGCGTATCCAAACCTCGAGGGAGTGGCTCGCCGTCAGGCCAATGGCAACCTGCCACTATGCAATCTGCTAGTGACCAGGACAAAGGCATGCATAACCCCTGGGCTTCGTTTCTTTCAAAGGAAGTTTAGCCAAGAATTCCATGGCCTTGTTCGAGCATTTAGAAGTGCAAGATTATGCTGCCCGGTTCAGGTCCAACAGCTCCGCCCAAATGCTGCATCTGTGGAAGAGCTCCGAAACTTCAGTTTCCTCGATGATAACGCAACCATCGCTGGTCTTGTTGCAGAGCTTCCCCGTTACTTAGCAGTGCTCAGGTATATTAAGGCTTGGCTCTTTCGAGCAACACGTAAAATCACATTTTTTACAATATTTATATTCGTATATAACACATGATTATGGTGTTTGGGTCTTAGGAGGCATTTAGGTTTTGTAATATTTTAAGTGCAATTATGTTAATTTCCAGGGGTCACGTGACCTTAAAATGAGAAAAAGAGAAAATAGAAAATGGGGAGTACAGAGACCTTTCTAAGAATAATAAAATAGGTGTCATTTGATGATGTTTGAAGAGGTCTTCCTAAGTTAGCCTTTGATGGTTGTCCCCAGCTAAACGGTACAGAGAAAACTGAGAATATTTAATTTTCAGCTTGGTCACGTGACCTGTTTTGTCAATTATCTCCATAACTAACAATGATCGACAACGAGAAAAGGCTATTTTGGAAAGACCTTTACAATTATCCTTATTTAATATATATTTTATTATTCTAAGAAAAGTCTCTGTACACCCCATTTTTTGTTGAATCTTTCGTACATTTGTGACCACGTGGTTTGTCACGTGATACGGAATATCCAGTAGTTACCATACAATATTATTTGATTCAACGAACTGCAGCTACTAGCCGAGTTTCAGCTTGGTAGGTTTAATTCCTGACTCAATAATTCAAAAATTGTGATTTTATGCTAATTAGCCTCTGAGCCAAGCCTTAATACACCTGAGTGGCTGATGGCACAAATGTAGCGGATGAAGAGGAGAAAGTACAGTGGTGGGGAAGGCAAGAACGGACTCTGCCTAATTGGTCAGCTGCTGAACGTGTTTTCAGCCTCATGAAGCATTTTTTCACCCATCAACAGGACAATGCACTTGAGGAAACCGTAGAAGCATCTGTTATGTTGCGCTATAATGGCAACCAGAGGAAAAAGATCCCAGTCTGAAATATAATGGACAATAATGCGTTTGACACTCTGAGCACGAGATCAAGATCATCACATTGTGATATTTGCAGCTTTTCCACTTTCCAGTATTGTGCTTGAATTTGTAAATTTGTTTCAGAGTTCGAACTTGTTTCGCAAATAATGAAAACAGACATTATGGTAACTTTATGGGGTGTGTACTCCCACCACCTGTTGTTAATCACGAATATGGTCGTTATATGACTATGCAAACGTCAGATGTTACAAAATTATCTATTGGAACAGTAAAAACGTGAAATTTAGATATTATACTCAATTATTTGAGTTAGAGAAACGAGCAACTTCTGAGCAACTTTTTTTTAAATTAAGCAATTTATAGGCAACTTTTTAGGATTTATGGGGAAACTTTTAACAGAAATTCGAGCAACTTGTGGAAAACCCTACTAAGAACACACTCTATCAAGACCATTTCCTAAATTCCAAGTTTTTCATTGCTCTGGTTGGTTTCATTTTAATTTAACATAAAAATGGGGAACGTTCACAGCTTGCACCGCGTTCTATTTTAATTGAAGCCATGAAAGTGATGACCAAAATGGAATATACCAACACCTGACAACGAACAATAAAACAATGGTGCCCATGCAGTAGAGGTTGACATAACTGCGCACAATAGAATAGGACTGTTTAATCTGTTTAATCCTATTAATATAATGATTCGATTCAGAGTTTGGCCCGTTACTGCACAAGCCGGTAGTTCCAGTGCCTCTCAGGTGAGATACATTCAGTTCTCTGTACTTAGTTTTACTATATTTTTTATATATTTGTAATACGTTTTTAGACTTATATATACTGTAAATACTGTAATGCGCATTTGATCGTATAAACATGTTAAAATGTACAGTATAAATATTAAGCATTATTATTATTATTATTATTATTATTATTATTATTATTATTATTATTATTATTATTATTATTATTATTATTATTATTATTATTATTATTATTATTATTATTATTATTATTATTATTATTATTATTATAAATATGTACAAGGCTATGAAAGTGTTTTTAGATGAAGCCGCGCTTCTTATAGCAGACATAATGCAATAAGCCACTTCACGCTTTCGTCCGCCATTTTTAATTCGGGGCAAACGCGCGGAAATTTATAGAAATCTGGATCACTTTGATTTGCCGTAACTCAGTAATTCTAATGTCCCACGATTCTAGAACGAAACCGCACGTCATTTTAAAAGTCAGTCAAACTACTGGAAGTGCACTGTCTAAGATAAAGCTTATGTTAAGTTTTGTACTAAGGTTATGCAGCGTTCGTAGATGATATTTTCTTCTGAAACTATAAACGCGCGACCTTCGCGTTTCCCTTACGAAAAACACAGGTATTCCAACATAATACGTATCAACCCAACAAAATATTAAAAGACGCGCGCATACAAATATATTTTTATTTATTATTATAAGATAACTATGATCATGTATCTTTTTATGATACATGCTATGATATAACGCGCGCTCTGCAGATTTGCCAAAGGATACGTATACCGCGTGCTCTATGAGAGCACATAGCACGCGCGCGCACATATTCAAGCACTGACTTTTGTAACGAACAAAATTGAAAACTTGCCTGAAAACCATAATTGTATTTTATAAAAGAAATAGAAAACTCGGCAGCTGTGTTTTATCGAGTTATAGAAGCACGTGGGAATTGGAAGAAGACGAGAGAAGTGTTAGGAGAAGCACGGGGCTTAGTCGAGTTTTGTAGTTCTTCATAATTAGCCTTATAAGAAATGGTTGTGCTTCCTGTAGGTGACATGAGTTGGTAACGTTTTAATGCTCTTTGTTTCAGTCCAAGATTTTTCTGGATCAAAATCAAATTCTTCAATTCGCCAAGACATTAAGTGGTAAAGTATTGTTTCATGGTAAAATACACTTCAATATTTACCACCATAACTGCCAGTATTAATGATTCACTGTTCGATGTAAACAGAATCGTTGCGGTACATGGTTCCCCTGCCATTGGTAGACGCGATGAAATTGGTGAACCAAGAAGTGCTATATCAACACGTATGTAATGTTTAAAAAGAAAGGAGAAAAATTATCCCGCCCCGATGGGATTTCCATGTTTTAGTACCCACCGCCTACTTCCAGACTGGCCTTGTAGCTCAACTCGTAAGAGCATCGGTACGTGATCAGCTGCGAGGGTCGTGGGTTCGAATCCCATCGGGGTCAGATAGTTTTTCTCTGTCTGTCTGTCTGTCTTTTTTAATTTCTTTCTTTCTTTCTTGCTTTCTTTCTTTTATTTCTTCTTTCTTTCTTTCTTTCTTTCTTTCTTTCTTTCTTTCTTTCTTTCTTTCTTTCTTTCTTTCTTTCTTTTTCTTTCTTTCTTTCTTTCTTTCTTTCTTTCTTTCTTTCTTTCTTTCTTTCTTTCTTTCTTTCTTTCTTTCTTTCTTTTTTCTTTCTTTCTTTTTCTTTCTTTCTTTCTTTCTTTCTTTGAAATCTTTCTTTCTTTCTTCTTTCAACACGTCTTTCTTTCTTTCTTTCTTTCTTTTATTCCTTCCTTCCTTCCTTCCTCCTTGTTCCTTCCTTCCTTCCTTCCTTCCTTCCTTCCTTCCTTCCTTCCTTCTTTCTTTCTTTCTTGGGCATCTTTACTTGATGGGTATCTTTACTTGATGGGTATCTTTACTTGATGGGTATCTTTACTTGATGGGTATCTTTACTTGATGGGTATCTTTACTTGATGGGTATCTTTACTTGATGGGTATCTTTACTTGATGGGTATCTTTACTTGATGGGTATCTTTACTTGATGGGTATCTTTACTTGATGGGTATCTTTACTTGATGGGTATCTTTACTTGATGGGTATCTTTACTTGATGGGTATCTTTACTTGATGGGTATCTTTACTTGATGGGTATCTTTACTTGATGGGTATCTTTACTTGATGGGTATCTTTACTTGATGGGTATCTTTACTTGATGGTTATCTTTACTTGATGGGTATCTTTACTTGATGGGTATCTTTACTTGATGGGTATCTTTACTTGATGGGTATCTTTACTTGATGGGTATCTTTACTTGATGGGTATCTTTACTTGATGGGTATCTTTACTTGATGGGTATCTTTACTTGATGGGTATCTTTACTTGATGGTTATCTTTACTTGATGGGTATCTTTACTTGATGGGTATCTTTACTTGATGGGTATCTTTACTTGATGGGTATCTTTACTTGATGGGTATCTTTACTTGATGGGTATCTTTACTTGATGGGTATCTTTACTTGATGGGTATCTTTACTTGATGGGTATCTTTACTTGATGGGTATCTTTACTTGATGGGTATCTTTACTTGATGGGTATCTTTACTTGATGGGTATCTTTACTTGATGGGTATCTTTCTAACACGTTAACTTCCCCTCTGTTCTATCTGTTTGACTAAAGCTACGCGGTCTCCGTTCCTAGTATCGTGTAATATGTTGCTTAGTGAAATAACTTTTAATATTGACTGTGGAAGAGCTACTCAATCATCCATCCATCAATTCATCAACTCATTTACTCAGTTATTCGTTCATCCATTCTTTTGTTCAGCCATTCATTCGTCCACAGGAAACCGTAATAATAATAATAATCTATAATAATAATAATAATAATAATAATAATAATATAATAATAATAATAATAATAATAATAATAATAATAATAATAATAATAATAATAATAATAATAATAATAAAATAATAATAATAATAATAATAATAATAATAATAATAATAATAATAATAATAATAATAATAATAATAATAATAATAATAATAATAATAATAATAATAATAATAATAATAATAATAATAATAATATAACTTTATAATCCTCAAAATAATAATAATAATAATAATAATAATAATAATAATATATAATAATAATAATAATAATAATAATAATAATAATAATAATAATAATAATAATAATAAATAATAATAATAATAATAATAAATAATAATAATAATAATAATAATAATAATAATAATAATAATAATAATAATAATAATAATAATAATAATAATAATAATAATAATAATAATAATAATAATAATAATAATAATAATAATAATAATAATAATAATAATAATAATAATAATAATAATAATAATAATAATAATAATAATAATAATAATAATATATATATATTTTCTTAAAACGCACCGGGAGTCTCGTAACCTCCTAAAACAGACGCGTGTCCAGGCTTCCGTTTTACTACGCCGGTACTAAGCGTCTGCTCAGATGAACCATACATTCCTTTCCAATTGTTTTACGCACCATTGAACTAGCCAATGAAATCACTCGTATTATCAGTTCACACGGTTGAGTTATTTTTAGAGATATCGTGTTGCAAACCTCTAGCTTGTTCAACATTCATAATCCTTTGAATGATGATGTTTTCAAACCCGTTTAAATGACCACAGACAATGATAGCACTCCAAAAAAAATCATTTATTTGTGCCAAAAGTGAGTCAAAGGAGAGGAAAATATTCGGACGAACGAAAGTTAATTTACTGGCACTCTTGTCCCATCCTTTGGATACTAGTATCAACATGCAAGAATACTTTGAATATGCAGAAGTTGCTTTGCTAAAGTAAATAAATGACCAGAATCGTTTGTACCGTTGTCGTAGATCAGTTTCACTGCTTGATATATCAGTAATGACTTTCCATGACCAGTCGGAAGTTGACGAACAAATCCTTTTGTTCAAAATAAATCGTTTGGATCGATTGACTCAGTTGCTGGTGGATATTCAAGTGTTGAATTTTGAAAACATCACATCGCTAGCTTGAAAACTCTTCAAGCTACCACAGTGCGAACTGTCAGTTCACGTGATGTTTGTTCGTGGAAGTCCGTAGAGGTCAAAGTCCGCACCACCACAGATTTAAGAGGTTCGTTCTGATTGGCTAATCCACTGGAAAGGAATATATGGTTCATCTGAGAAGACGCTTAGTACCGGCGAAGTAAAACGGAAGCCTGGACACGCGTCTGTTTTAGGAGGCTAGAGTCTCGATGCTTTTACAATATAAAATATGTACTGAAAAATGAATAAAATTTAGTTCATGGTCTCTTGTTCATCCATTTATATTCATTTCGTAGTCTTTCTTACTTATCGCGCGGTTTGTGATCAGTTGCGCGCGCTATCAGTTTCAGTTAGGCTCGTTCTCAACGTTTTATGCCGTTGAAACATTGTTACCATCATTTCCCTGACGATGGGTCAGAGACCCGAAAGCTTGGAGTAAGTTATTACAAACTCTTAAAAAAGTAGATGAAATGTCTTTATACAGCTTGTTCATTTTTATAGGGCCACATTACTCTACAGATGGATGTATATGTACAAGTCTAGGAACAAGAGAACAGCTCATGTACTGCCGACACCCGAGCAATTCCACAATAACCTCATTTAATAAAGTCATATATCATTTACAGTACTGGGCGCGGTTGTTCGAAAGCAGGTTAATGATAACTCATGGTTAAATATAGCCTCTCATCCAATCAAATAGAGCCAGAATAGCTATATTTAACCCTGGGTTAGCGTTAACCCGCTTTCGAACAACCGGGAACTGTACTTTATTATATGGCAGATCCGATAGCGGGCAAGATGTTGCCGAATCCTGTGATCTGATTGGCTACCCGGCGAGTGGGCAAGATGGGCCCATCTTGTCCGCCCGGGATGACCCGGATTTATCCCGCATAAAAAAAACGCTTTCCAATGTTTTTCATTTTTACCGACTAAAAAAAAAAGGAAAAAAAAAATGTTTCTCGTGAAAACGCTTTTTTCAATTTTTCTCCTGTAAAATGGAAGACGACAATAGTCGGAAATAAAAAAAATTAGCAAAGAGCGCTTTATTTTCGTTTCAAGGATCTGCTATGTAATCAAGCATTTAATGACCAAACTTGTTCGGTCAAGGTGGCTGGATTGGTCTCGTTCCATTATTGCGTGTATATGTATCTCAGCTACGCCTCGGTCAATAAAAACACGCAAAACCGGAATGTGACTCGACCAATATCCAGCCACCTTGACCTATAACTTCTGTGTATCTAATTATTAAAGCAATAGTAAACTCGAACTCGTAGTCTGATTACCCGTGAAATAGTGTACTTGACATGCCGGTAGAACATTGCGGAAAGTTTTAAAACCGCATGCTATTGGTTTTATGATTACAAATTAATTAATTAATTAAAAGATAATGAATTGTTATATTTCCTGATCAAAATAGCAATTCTCCATACAATCATAAATAAGCGAATCACATTCACCGTAACGTAATAAGAACGCGTTTGATAAACTTCCACTAATTTTCGAATGAATTAAGTTTACATAAAAAATCGTACAACAGCTCGGGAAGAACGCACCAACACTTGAACATGTTGAAAGCTTTACTCCATTTGGGGTGAAAATTGGACAAGCTACTGGGATCTTAGCATTACATCGCTTCGTTCAGTATGGCAGTTGGGACTCTTGTACTGAATTTCCTGTCGGTTGATTATCAAGAGCTGATCGAGGAAGTGTTAGGACATCACTGCCTGCTGTAGCTGAATGGAAGGATGGCTATTTTAGCTTCGGAAGCTTTGCGATGCCTCCAGATTGACATGACTTGAGGGTACGTGGTGAAGCCCAGCATTGGACCACACAAACATTACTTACCAAACAACATTGTCCCTTACAAAACAAAACAAAAATTAAGTGTACATGTAATTTTCTGTACACTTTTTTTTAAAGTAAAATACCCAGACAAACACAACTGTCCCTTACGAATGAAGCAGGTGCTGTAACTAACAGTCAGGACTGTCACTCGCCCAAAAACCAAGACATTCTGTAGGCATATTTTATGATAGTTTATTTCTTGGTTCAGTCTCTAAAAATATAAACCTAACGATTTTCCCCTATGACTCACGATTGTTAACGGGAGTTGACACGTGCACAATATCTACAAGGCGTGGCACCATGAATGGAGTTGACACGTACATTAGAGAGATTTAGCAAACACGACGCGACGTGAGAACACGACGTTAGATTTGGTGATTGCGTGACTACCGTGACAACGTCGCGACGTCAAGTTCACGACGCCATTTCACTTGTTTTCACGTCCTCTTCATGACGTTGAGGACGCCAACGGTCGTTTTCACAGTTATTCGATTCGTCAGCGCGCGCGCCGTCCTCTTTCACGTCGCGTCGTGTTTGCTAAATCTCTCTAATATCTACAAGAGAAGGCGTTGCACCATGAATGGAGTTGACACGTGTACAATATCTACAAGGCGTGGCACCATGAATGGAGTTGACACGTGTACAATATCTACAAGGCGTGGCACCATGAATGGAGTTGACACGTGTACAATATCTACAAGGCGTGGCACCATGAATGGAGTTGACACGTGTACAATATCTACAAGGCGTGGCACCATGAATGGAGTTGACACGTGTACAATATCTACAAGAGAAGGCGTTGCATCATGAATGGAGTTGACACGTGTACAATATCTACAAGGCGTGGCACCATGAATGGAGTTGACACGTGTACAATATCTACAAGGCGTGGCACCATGAATGGAGTTGACACGTGTACAATATCTACAAGAGAAGGCGTGGCACCATGAATGGAGTTCACACGTGTACAATATCTACAAGAGAAGGCGTTGCACCATGAATGGAGTTGATACGTGTACAATATCTACAAAAGAAGGCGTTGCACCATGAATGGAGTTGACATGTGTAAAATATCTACAAGAGAAGGCGTGGCACCATGAATGGAGTTGATACGTGTACAATATCTACAAAAGAAGGCGTTGCACCATGAATGGAGTTGACATGTGTAAAATATCTACAAGAGAAGGCGTGGCACCATGAATGGAGTTGACATGTGTAAAATATCTACAAGAGAAGGCGTGGCACCATGAATGGAGTTCATACGTGTACAATATCTACAAGAGAAGGCGTGGCACCATGAATGGAGTTGATACGTGTACAATATCTACAAGAGAAGGCGTGGCACCATGAATGGAGTTGACACGTGTACAATATCTACAAGAGAAGGCGTGGCACCATGAATGGAGTTCATACGTGGACAATATCTACAAGAGAAGGCGTTGCTTGAGCTTCTCGTCTTCTCAGGCCCAAGTGGTCACGCGATGCAGTAAAAAGTTCTCGTTGTCGTTGTCTTTGAAGCTTTTTCTTCCACTGAAAAGCGAGATCAGCAGCTTCTACTTCGTCGGAGGACATGGATGGAGGTTTCACAAAATCCTAGAAAGGAACGTTGAGAACAACAAAAGTGGTTTGCGGATTTTCTTCATGATTCAGGACTTTTGCTTAACGTGGTTAAATATTCTATTCTATTTTATTCTACTCTACTCTACTCTACTCTACTCTACTCTACTCTACTCTACTCTACTCTACTCTACTCTACTCTACTCTACTCTACTCTACTCTACTCTACTCTACTCTACTCTACTCTACTATACTCTACTCTACTCTACTCTACTCTTACTCTACAATACTCTACTCTACTCTACTCTACAATACTCTACTCTACAATACTCTACTCTACTCTACTCTACAATACTCTACTCTACTCTACAATACTCTACTCTACTCTACTCTACAATACTCTACTCAACTCTACTCTACTCTACTCACTCTCTACTCTACTACTCTACTCTACTCTACTCTACTCTACTCTCTACTACTCTACTCTACTCTACTCTACTACTCTACTCTACTCTACTACTCTACTCTACTCTACTCTACTCTACAATACTCTACTCTACTCTACTCTACAATACTCTACTCTACTCTCTACTCTACTCTACTCTACTCTACTCTACTCTACTCTACTCTACAATACTCTACTCTACTCTACTCTACTCTACTCTACTCTACTCTACTCTACTCTACTCTACAATACTCTACTCTACTCTACAATACTCTACTCTACTCTACTCTACTCTACAATACTCTACTCTACTACTACTCTACTACTCTACTCTACTACTCTACTCTACTCTACTCTACTCTACTACTCTACTCTACTCTACTCTACTCTACTCTACTCTACTCTACTACTCTACTCTACTCTACTACTACTCTACTCTACTCTACTCTACACTACTCTACTCTACTCTACTCTACTCTACAATACTCTACTCTACACTACTACTCTACTCTACTCTACTCTACTCTACTCTACTCTACTCTACTCTACTCTACTCTACTCTACTCTACTCTACTCTACTCTACTCTACTCTACTACTCTACTCTACTCTACTACTCTACAATACTACTACTCTACTACTCTACTCTACTCTACTCTACTCTACTACTCTACTCTACTCTACTCTACTCTACTCTACTCTACTCTACTCTACTCTACTCTACTCTACTCTACTCTACTCTACTCTACTCTACTCTACTCTACTCTACTCTACTCTACTCTACTCTACTCTACTCTACTACTCTACTCTACTCTACTCTACTCTACTCTACTCTACTCTACTCTACTCTACTCTACTCTACTCTACTCTACTCTACTCTACTCTACTCTACTACTACTCTACTCTACTCTACTCTCTACAATACTCTACTCTACTCTATACTCTACTCTACTCTACTCTACTCTACTCTACTCTACTCTACTCTACTCTACTCTACTCTACTACTCTACTCTACTACTCTACTCTACTCTACTCTACTACTCTACTCTACTCTACTCTACTCTACTCTACTCTACTACTCTACTCTACTCTACTCTACTCTACTCTACTCTACTCTACTCTACTCTACTCTACTCTACTCTACTACTCTACTACTACTCTACTACTCTACTCTACTCTACTCTACTCTACTCTCTCTACTCTACTCTACTCTACTACTCTACTCTACTACTACTACTCTACTCTACTCTACTCTACTCTACTCTACTCTACTCTACTCTACTCTACTCTACTCTACTCTACTCTACTCTACTCTACTCTACTCTACTCTACTCTACTACTCTACTCTACTACTACTCTACTCTACTCTACTCTACTCTACTCTACTCTACTCTACTCTACTCTACTCTACTCTACTCTACTCTACTCTACTCTACTCTACTCTACTCTACAATACTCTACTCTACTCTACTCTACTCTACTCTACTCTACTCTACTCTACTCTACTCTACTCTACTCTACTCTACAATACTCTACTCTACTCTACTACTACTCTACTCTACTCTACTCTACTCTACTCTACTCTACTCTACTCTACTCTACTCTACTCTACTCTACTCTCTACTCTCTACTCTACTCTACTCTACTCTACTCTACTCTACTCTACACTCTACTACTACTACTCTACTCTACTCTACTCTACTCTACTCTACTCTACTCTACTCTACTCTACTCTACTCTACTCTACTCTACTCTACTACTACTCTCTACTCTACTCTACTCTACTCTACTCTACTCTACTCTACTCTACTACTCTACTACTCTACTCTACTCTACTCTACACTACTCTACTACTACTCTCTACTCTACTCTACTACTCTACTCTACTCTACTACTACTCTACTCTACTCTACTCTACTACTCTACTCTACTCTACTCTACTACTACTCTACTCTACTCTACTCTACTCTACTCTACTCTCTACTCTACTCTACTCTACTCTACTCTACTCTACTCTACTCTACTCTACTCTACACTACTCTACACTACTCTACACTACTCTACTCTACTCTCTACTCTACTCTACTCTACTCTACTCTACTCTACTACTCTACTCTACTCTACTCTACTCTACTCTACTCTACTCTACTCTACTCTACTCTACTCTACTCTACTCTACTCTACTCTACTCTACTCTACTCTACTCTACTCTACTCTACTACTCTACTCTACTCTACTCTACTCTACTACTCTACTACTACTCTACTCTCTACTCTACTCTACTCTACTCTACTCTACTCTACTACTACTACTACTCTACTCTACTCTACTCTACTCTACTCTACTCTACTACTCTACTCTACTACTCTACTCTACTCTACTACTCTACTCTACTCTACTCTACTCTACAATACTCTACTCTACTCTACTCTACTCTACTCTACTCTACTCTACTCTCTACTCTACTCTACTCTACTCTACTCTACTCTACTCTACTCTACTCTACTCTACTCTACTACTCTACTCTACTCTACTACTCTACTCTACTACTACTACTACTCTACTCTACTCTACTCTACTCTACTCTACAATACTCTACTCTACTCTACTCTACTCTACTCTACTCTACTCTACTCTACTCTACTCTACTCTACTCTACTCTACTCTACTCTACTCTACTCTACTCTACTACTCTACTCTACTCTACTCTACTCTACTCTACTCTACTCTACTCTACTCTACTCTACTCTACTCTACTCTACTCTACTCTACTCTACTACTCTACTCTACTCTACTCTACTCTACTACTACTCTACTCTACTACTCTACTCTACTCTACTCTACTCTACTCTACTCTACTCTACTCTACTCTACTCTACTCTCTACTCTACTCTACTCTACTACTACTCTACTCTACTCTACTCTACTCTACTCTACTCTACTCTACTCTACTACTCTACTCTACTCTACTCTACTCTACTACTCTACTCTACTACTCTACTCTCTACTCTACTCTACTCTACTCTACTCTACTACTACTCTACTCTACAATACTCTACTCTACTACTCTACTCTACTACTACTCTACTCTACTCTACAATACTCTACTCTACTCTACTCTACTCTACTCTACTCTACTCTACTCTACAATACTCTACTACTCTACTCTACTCTACTCTCTACTCTACTCTACTACTACTCTACTCTACTCTACTACTACTACTACTCTACTCTACTCTACTCTACTCTACTACTCTACTCTACTCTACTCTACTCTACTACTCTACTCTACTCTACTCTACTCTACTCTCTCTACTCTACTACTCTACTCTACTCTCTACTCTACTCTACTCTACTCTACTCTACTCTACTCTACTCTACTACTACTCTACTCTACTCTACTCTACTCTACTCTACTCTACTCTACTCTACTCTACTCTACTCTACTCTACTCTACTACTCTACTCTACTCTACTCTACTCTACTCTACTCTACTCTACTCTACTCTACAATACTCTACTCTACTCTACTACTCTACTCTACTCTACTCTACTCTACTCTACTCTACTCTACTCTACTCTACTCTACTCTACTCTACTCTACTCTACTCTACTCTACTCTACTCTACTCTACTCTACAATACTACTCTACACTCTACTCTACTCTACTCTACTACTACTCTACTCTACTCTACTACTACTCTACTACTCTACTCTACTCTACTCTACTCTACTCTACTCTACTCTACTCTACTCTACTCTACTACTCTACTCTACTCTACTCTACTCTACTCTACTCTACTCTACTACTACTCTACTCTACTCTACTCTACTACTACTCTACTCTACTCTACTCTACTCTACTACTCTACTCTACTCTACTCTACTCTACTCTACTCTACTCTACTCTACTCTACTCTACTCTACTCTACTCTACTCTACTCTACTCTACTCTACTCTACTCTACTCTACTCTACTCTACTCTACTCTACTCTACTCTACTCTACTCTACTCTACTCTACTCTACTCTACTCTACTCTACTCTACTCTACTCTACTCTACTCTACTACTCTACTCTACTCTACTCTACTACTCTACTACTACTCTACTCTACTCTACTCTACTCTACTCTACTACTCTACTCTACTACTCTACTCTACTCTACTCTACTCTACTCTACTCTACTCTACTCTACTACTACTCTACTCTACTACTCTACTCTCTACTCTACACTACTCTACTCTACTCTACTCTACTCTACTCTACTACTCTACTCTACTACTCTACTCTACTACTCTACTCTACTCTACTCTACTCTACTCTACTACTCTACTCTACTACTCTACTCTACTCTCTACTCTCTACTCTACTCTACTACTACTCTACTACTCTACTACTACTCTACTCTACTCTACTCTACTACTCTACTCTACTCTCTACTCTACTCTACTCTACTCTACTACTCTACTCTACTCTACTACTACTCTACTCTACTACTACTCTACTCTACTACTCTACTCTACTCTACTCTACTCTACTCTACTCTACTACTACTCTACTCTACTCTACTCTACTCTACTACTACTCTACTCTACTCTACTCTACTCTACTCTACTCTACTCTACTCTACTCTACTCTACTCTACTCTACTCTACTCTACTCTACTACTACTCTACTCTACTCTACTCTACTACTCTACTCTACTCTACTACTCTACTCTACTCTACTCTACTCTACTCTACTCTACTCTACTCTACTCTACTCTACTCTACTCTACTCTACTCTACAATACTCTACTCTACTCTACTCTACTCTACTCTACTCTACTCTACTACTCTACTCTACTCTACTCTACTCTACTCTACATACTACTCTACTCTACTCTACTCTACTCTACTCTACTCTACTCTCTACTCTACTCTACTCTACTACTACTCTACTCTACTCTACTCTACTCTACAATACTCTACTCTACTACTCTACTCTACTACTCTACTCTACTCTACTCTACTCTACTCTACTCTACTCTACTCTACTCTACTCTACTCTACTCTACTCTACTCTACTCTACTCTACTCTACTCTACTCTACTCTACTCTACTACTCTACTCTACTCTACTACTCTACTCTACTCTACTCTACTCTACTCTACTACTACTCTACTCTACTCTACTCTACTCTACTCTACTCTACTACTACTCTACTCTACTCTACTCTACTCTACTACTACTCTACTCTACTCTACTCTACTACTCTACTCTACTCTACTCTACTCTACTCTACTCTACTCTACTCTACTCTACTCTACTCTACTCTACTCTACTCTACTCTACTCTACTCTACTCTACTCTACTCTACTCTACTCTACTCTACTCTACTCTACTACTCTACTCTACTCTACTCTACTCTACTCTACTCTACTCTACACTCTACTCTACTCTACTACTACTACTCTACTCTACTCTACTCTACTCTACTCTACTACTCTACTCTACTCTACTCTACTCTACTACTACTCTACTCTACTCTACTCTACTACTACTACTACTCTACTCTACTCTACTACTCTACTCTACTCTACTCTACTCTACTCTACTCTACTCTACTCTACTCTACTCTACTCTACTCTACTCTACTCTACTCTACTCTACTACTCTACTCTACTACTCTACTACTCTACTCTACTCTACTCTACTCTACTCTACTCTACTCTACTCTACTCTACTCTACTCTACTCTACTCTACTCTACTACTACTCTACTCTACTCTACTCTACTCTACTCTACTACTCTACTCTACTCTACTACTCTACTCTACTCTACTCTACTCTACTACTACTCTACTCTACTCTACTCTACTCTACTCTACTCTACTCTACTCTACTCTACTACTCTACTCTACTCTACTCTACTCTACTCTACTCTACTCTACTCTACTCTACACTACTACTCTACTCTACTCTACTCTACAACTACTCTACTCTACTCTACTCTACTCTACTCTACTCTACTCTACTCTACAATACTCTACTACTCTACCCTACTCTATTCTACTCTACTCTACTCTACTCTACTCTACTCTACTCTACTCTACTCTACTCTACTCTACTCTACTCTACTCTACTCTACTCTACTCTACTCTACTCTACTCTACTCTACTCTACTCTACTCTACTCTACTCTACTCTACTCTACTCTACTCTACTCTACTCTACTCTACTCTACTCTACTCTACTCTACTCTACTCTACTCTACTCTACTCTATTCTATTCTATTCTATTCTATTCAAAGGCTAAATTTAGCAACCAAAATATTTTGGTGTGAGAGAAATGTTTTTTGCGGGAACTTCAGAGTCTCTCATTTCAAAGCAATTGAGGATCGTAATTGTAACTTTTCTGATTTTCAAATAGCATCTAATTAACTAGCAAACGTTTAAAAAATGAAAATAAACGGCAAGCTTTTGGAAAACCGCTTCTTAGAAATGGGGGTGGTCATATTCTAGAGCCAAGGCATCAGTAAAACTTTATATGCCACTGCTCCACTGTTCTAAATAAATGGGGCACATATGAAGGAAATCGGTAGACCCTTATCTTTTCCTCCTGTCGGGTTTTCTCTGACAAATAATGGATATCCTCTAATCCCGCCTACAATTTACAGCATTTAGAGCGATTACTAAGGGAATTGAACGTGAAGACCATTTGTATTTGTGCTCCATATAGTGTGCTTATTCTTGTATTTAAATATGATAGTAAACAAATCTTCGTAGTTGTTCCGTTGCCATTCTACGTCACTCTCTACCAACAACAATAACCTGATAAATACTCACTTTGACTGATGCAGCTTCTGCTGCTCGTAGTGTTTTAACAACTGCTTGCATTAAGTTATCAGCATTTCTGACCAACATGGCGTCCGCCTGTAACACATCAATTACAGTAGGGTTTATACGTGTTGTTACCGATGGGTCACGTGGTTTGGTCATACAAGTGTTGTTACCGATGGGTCGCGTGGTTTGTTCATACAAGTGTTGTTACCGATGGGTCACGTGGTTTTGGTCATACAAGTATTGTTACCGATGGGTCACGTGGTTTGGTCATACAAGTATTATCGATGGGTCACGTGGTTTGTTCATACAAGTGTTGTTACCGATGGGTCACGTGGTTTGTTCATACAAGTGTTGTTACCGATGGGTCACGTGGTTTGGTCATACAAGTATTGTTACCGATGGGTCACGTGGTTTGGTCATACAAGTATTATCGATGGGTCACGTGGTTTGTTTATACAAGTGTTGTTATCGATGGGTCACGTGGTTTGGTCATACAAGTATTATCGATGGGTCACGTGGTTTGTTTATACAAGTGTTGTTATCGATGGGTCACGTGGTTTGTTTATACAAGTATTGTTACCGATGGGTCACGTGGTTTGGTCATACAAGTATTATCGATGGGTCACGTGGTTTGTTTATACAAGTGTTGTTATCGATGGGTCACGTGGTTTGTTTATACAAGTATTGTTATCGATGGGTCACGTGGTTTGGTCATACAAGTGTTGTTATCGATGGGTCACGTGGTTTGTTTTATACAAGTATTGTTACCGATGGGTCACGTGGTTTGTTTATACAAGTATTGTTACCGATGGGTCACGTGGTTTGTTTATACAAGTATTGTTACCGATGGGTCACGTGGTTTGGTCATACAAGTATTGTTATCGATGGGTCACGTGGTTTGGTCATACAAGTGTTGTTATCGATGGGTCACGTGGTTTGTTTATACAAGTATTGTTACCGATGGGTCACGTGGTTTGGTCATACAAGTATTGTTATCGATGGGTCACGTGGTTTGGTCATACAAGTGTTGTTATCGATGGGTCACGTGGTTTGTTTATACAAGTATTGTTACCGATGGGTCACGTGGTTTGGTCATACAAGTATTGTTACCGATGGGTCACGTGGTTTGGTCATACAAGTATTGTTACCGATGGGTCGTTAGGTGCTGCTGCTTTGACTGATGCTATGATGGTTAATTGGGTGCTCATAGTAGGCAGACACTCGGCATAGTAGCAAAGGTCATCCCGGGATCTATAACAGACAAACAATTGAACATCATGTTTATATCCACTAAGAAATAGAAGTAGGACTTTGTACCTCTCATCTGAGCAGGCGTCTGCTATGGCTTGAGCGAAGTTATGAATGATTCTGCTATTGGCTGCGATTGCTTTGGCAGTGGTAGTCATTTCCAGCTTATTCTGAAAACATGAAACAAAGAACTAACATTCTCTTCAATGTTCAGTTGAAATAAATAGTTGTCATTCTGTAGTCATACCTGCAGCCTGCCTTTTCCTCTGGCAAACTGCGCCATTTGCATCATTTGCTGTGCCATCTTTTTAGCCACTTTAACAATATAATTATTCTCCTCTTCCCATTGGTCGGCTTCATCTTCCAGAAACCGTGCAGCCCTCTACAAGTACAGGATGATTAAACCAAGTAGATATGATTGTGAACAAACGAGATGTGTCTATCAAACGGTGTACTTACAGCGATACACTTGGAATTCTTTCTATTCCTTAAATCTTCAGCAGATTCAGATATCCATTCTGCACTATTCTTGGATAGGTCAGCCATGCTGAATGCACGATGGTGCTTTTTCCTGTTCACCTCAAACTTGGCCCAGTACCTCGCGTCCCAATTAGAACGTTTTAGAGACTCGCTGGATGAAAAGCGATCATGAAGCTCTGCGACTAGCAAAGATCTTAGGTCTGTTTCGCTACTTGATGCACCAATAGGAACGCGTTGTTTGGGTCTATCCTCACTGTCAGACATAGGACGGTCACCCTTGACAACCAAACAAAACAAATAATGTCTTCAAATCCCATCAAACATTGTAGCTGCCGATCATCGAGAATTCCTACTAGTTAGTGGCCAAATCCTTTCATTGACAAATAATTAGGGTTTGCTTAATTCGTTCCATTCGTATGAAGAAATTGAATTCACTGAGAAAAATCCATTAAATGTTACGACATTTCCATGACTAAATCTTGTTTTGCTGACTTTCCGCTGCGGGACACTGTTCATTCATGAGTTTGGGCATTTGTTGTGTTGTGATAACGTTATTTTGAGAGCGTGACACATGACAGTTATTAAATCGATAAACGTGTAAGCCTCTGAAGTATTGTAAGCAGACACTGAGGCCAGCGGTTTGCTTAGTTACGCACTCTGGTTCATTAACGTCTCTCCAATTTAGGTGTGGTGTGGTGTGGTGTGGTGTAGTGTACAGTGTGGTTTGGTGTGGTGTAGTGTAGTGTAATAGTGTAGTGTAGTGTACAGTGTGGTTTGGTGTGGTCTCGTGTAGTGTAGTGTAGTGTGGTGTAGTGTAGTGTGGTGTGGTGTAGTGTACAGTGTGGTTTGGTGTGGTGTGGTGTAGTGTAATAGTGTAGTGTAGTGTAGTGTAGTGTACAGTGTGGTTTGGTGTGGTGTAGTGTAATAGTGTAGTGTAGTGTAGTGTACAGTGTGGTTTGGTGTGGTCTCGTGTAGTGTAGTGTAGTGTGGTGTAGTGTGGTGTGATGTGGTGTGGTGTAGTGTAGTGTAGTGTGCTGTGGTGTGGTGTATAGTGTGGTGTAGTGTGGTGTAGTGTAGTGTGGTGTAGTGTGGTGTAGTGTGGTGTAAGTGTGGCGTGGTGTGGTGTAGTGTGGTTGGTGTGGTGTGGTGTAGAGTGGTGTAGTGTAGTGTAGTGAGGTGTAGTGTAGTGTAGTGTAGTGTAGTGTAGTGTAGTGTAGTGTGGTGTGGTGTGGTGTGTAGTGTAGTGTACAGTGCGGTGCGGTGCGGTGTGGTGTAGTGTACAGTGCAGTGCGGTGTGGTGTAGTGTAGTGTGGTGTAGTGTAGTGTACAGTGCGGTGCGGTGCGGTGCGGTGCGGTGCGGTGTGGTGAATGTACAGTGTGGTGTGGGTGTGGTGTGGTGTAGTGTAGTGTACAGTGCGTTGTGGTGTGGTGTAGTGTAGTGTACAGTGCGGTGCGGTGTGGTGTACAGTGCGGTGCGGTGTGGTGTACAGTGCAGTGCGGTGTGGTGTGGTGTAGTGTAGTGTACAGTGCGGTGTGGTGTGGTGTACAGTGCGGTGCGGTGTGGTGTACAGTGCAGTGCGGTGTGGTGTAGTGTAGTGTACAGTGCGGTGTGGTATGGTGTAGTGTACAATATAGTGTGGTGTAGTGTGGTGTGGTGTAGTGTAGTGTAGTGTGGTGTGATGTGGTGTGGTGTAGTGTAGTGTGGTGTGGTGTAGTGTAGTGTAGTGTGGTGTGGTGTGGTGTAGTGTAGTGTGGTGTGGTATGGTGTAGTGTGGTGTGGTGTGGTGTGGTGTGGTGTGTTTTGTGTGGTGTGGTGTGGTGTGGTGTGGTGTGGTGTGGTGTGGTGTGGTGTGGTGTGGTGTGGTGTGGTGTGGTGTAGTGTAGTGTAGTGTAGTGTAGTGTAGTGTAGTGTAGTGTAGTGTAGTGTAGTGTAGTGTAGTGTGGAGAGACGGGACCTACATAATTTACATAATGATCCGAGCCACGGGAAGGTCTAATGATTCGCTGATTGTAATAAAGGCAGCACCTTCTCCACAATACAATCATTACCTTATTAAAATCCTTGCGTTGCTTTTCTTTAGGTTTGGGTTTAGTTTCCTGAGGCACAGTTTTCCGCGAAGGCTTTGGAGAAGGCGTTGGTATAGTTGGAACTGGCCGAGAAGCAGTGGGAGACAACTTGGAGTCGCCTGGTGCAGAACTAAACAATTGCGAGAAATCATCTTCGACCAAAGATTCAAAGCTTGTGGCTGCTTGAAGACTACGAGTAGCTAGAAGATCTTCAATGACCGCTTTAGCAAAAAGACAGCACATTTTAATGACACTTTTTTAGTCACTACAGGTATAACTCTTTAAGTTTATCGTAGAACAGCAGTAACATTTGGCGGGTTTATTTTTATTGGAATCGCATTATAAATGTCGAATATCTCAACATAACTGATTCGCACACTGATAAGTCAATATGCAAACCGGATGACAGGGTATTTACGTGGAACTGCCAGTCGAAAGCGAGGCTTCAGGAAGTATTTTACGTTTGATTTTAGTCACTGCTTTTTTCCCTTCCCGATTCGTGGAATTCTCTCTTGGTTGTTTTTCACGCGAATCTATTGCATGAAGTGATTCACCACAGTAATAGTGGTGACTGCAGCTAACAAGAGAATCACAAAAGATGAGAAACCGCCTGGCTTCAGCACTACAAACTCGTCTGCTAGAATGTGGTATTAAGTGATTTGTCTAGTTAGATCGAACTGTATAACTTACATTGGACAGCACTGACATTAGCATCGTGTAATTCACGAAACTTACATTGGACAGCATTGACATTAGCATCGTGTAATTCACGAAACTTACATTGGACAGCATTGACATTAGCATCGTGTAATTCACGAAACTTACATTGGACAGCTTTGACATTAGCATCGTGTAATTCACGAAAAACTACATTGGACAGCATTGACATTAGCATCGTGTAATTCACGAAACTTACATTGGACAGCATTGACATTAGCATCGTGTAATTCACGAAGAGTCGCAATCAGCATCTGAGCCTTTGACGCCCACTGCCGTCGTAGCATTTGAAAATGTTCAACTGTCGGTTGGTCAGGATTATCTAAAAACAAACATGACTCATTAACACACGACTAGAATACCTTACTGCAGTACAAGGCTTAGACATGACTCATTAACACACGACTAAAATACCTTACTGCAGTACAAGGCTTAAACATGACTCATAAACACACGACTAGAATACCTTACTGCAGTACAAGGCTTAAACATGACTCATTAACACACGACTAGAATACCTTACTGCAGTACAAGGTTTAAACATGACTCATTAACACACGACTAGAATACCTTACTGCAGTACAAGGCTTAAACATGACTCATAAACACACGACTAGAATACCTTACCGCAGTACAAGGCTTAAACATGACTCATTAACACACGACTAGAATACCTTACTGCAGTACAAGGCTTAAACATGACTCATAAACACACGACTAGAATACCTTACTGCAGTACAAGGCTTAAACATGACTCATTAACACACGACTAGAATACCTTACTGCAGTACAAGGCTTAAACATGACTCATAAACACACGACTAGAATACCTTACTGCAGTACAAGGCTTAAACATGACTCATTAACACACGACTACTAGAATACCTTACTGCAGTACAAGGCTTAAACATGACTCATTAACACACGACTAGAATACCTTACTGCAGTACAAGGCTTAAACATGACTCATAAACACACGACTAGAATACCTTACTGCAGTACAAGGCTTAAACATGACTCATTAACACACGACTAGAATACCATACTGCAGTACAAGGCTTAAACATGATTCATTAACACACGACTAGAATACCTTACTGCAGTACAAGGCTTAAACATGACTCATTAACACACGACTAGAATACCTTACTGCAGTACAAGGCTTAAACATGACTCATTAACACACGACTAGAATACCTTACTGCAGTACAAGGCTTAAACATGACTCATTAACACACGACTAGAATACCTTACTGCAGTACAAGGCTTAAACATGACTCATTAACACACGACTAGAATACCTTACTGCAGTACAAGGCTTAAACATGACTCATTAACACACGACTAGAATACCTTACTGCAGTACAAGGCTAAACATGACTCATTAACACACGACTAGAATACCTTACTGCAGTACAAGGCTTAAACATGACTCATTAACACACGACTAGAATACCTTACTGCAGTACAAGGCTTAAACATGACTCATTAACACACGACTAGAATACCTTACCGCAGTACAAGGCTTAAACATGACTCATAAACACACGACTAGAATACCTTACTGCAGTACAAGGCTTAAACATGACTCATTAACACACGACTAGAATACCTTACCGCAGTACAAGGCTTAAACATGACTCATTAACACACGACTAGAATACCTTACTGCAGTACAAGGCTTAAACATGACTCATTAACACACGACTAGAATACCATACTGCAGTACAAGGCTTAAACATGACTCATTAACACACGACTAGAATACCTTACTGCAGTACAAGGCTTAAACATGACTCATTAACACACAACTAGAATACCTTACTGCAGTACAAGGCTTAAAACATGACTCATTAACACACGACTAGAATACCTTACTGCAGTACAAGGCTTAAACATGACTCATTAACACACGACTAGAATACCTTACTGCAGTACAAGGCTTAAACATGACTCATTAACACACGACTAGAATACCTTACCGCAGTACAAGGCTTAAACATGACTCATAAACACACGACTAGAATACCTTACTGCAGTACAAGGCTTAAACATGACTCATTAACACACGACTAGAATACCTTACCGCAGTACAAGGCTTAAACATGACTCATTAACACACGACTAGAATACCTTACTGCAGTACAAGGCTTAAACATGACTCATTAACACACGACTAGAATACCATACTGCAGTACAAGGCTTAAACATGACTCATTAACACACGACTAGAATACCTTACTGCAGTACAAGGCTTAAACATGACTCATAAACACACGACTAGAATACCTTACTGCAGTACAAGGCTTAAACATGACTCATTAACACACGACTAGAATACCTTACTGCAGTACAAGGCTTAAACATGACTCATTAACACACGACTAGAATACCTTACCGCAGTACAAGGCTTAAACATGACTCATAAACACACGACTAGAATACCTTACTGCAGTACAAGGCTTAAACATGACTCATTAACACACGACTAGAATACCTTACCGCAGTACAAGGCTTAAACATGACTCATTAACACACGACTAGAATACCTTACTGCAGTACAAGGCTTAAACATGACTCATTAACACACGACTAGAATACCATACTGCAGTACAAGGCTTAAACATGACTCATTAACACACGACTAGAATACCTTACTGCAGTACAAGGCTTAAACATGACTCATAAACACACGACTAGAATACCTTACTGCAGTACAAGGCTTAAACATGACTCATTAACACACGACTAGAATACCTTACTGCAGTACAAGGCTTAAACATGACTCATTAACACACGACTAGAATACCATACTGCAGTACAAGGCTTAAACATGACTCATTAACACACGACTAGAATACCTTACTGCAGTACAAGGCTTAAACATGACTCATTAACACACGACTAGAATACCTTACTGCAGTACAAGGCTTAAACATGACTCATTAACACACGACTAGAATACCTTACTGCAGTACAAGGCTTAAACATGACTCATTAACACACGACTAGAATACCTTACTGCAGTACAAGGCTTAAACATGACTCATTAACACACGACTAGAATACCTTACTGCAGTACAAGGCTTAAACATGACTCATTAACACACGACTAGAATACCTTACTGCAGTACAAGGCTAAACATGACTCATTAACACACGACTAGAATACCTTACTGCAGTACAAGGCTTAAACATGACTCATTAACACACGACTAGAATACCTTACTGCAGTACAAGGCTTAAACATGAATCATTAATACTCATTAACACACGACTAGAATACCTTACCGCAGTACAAGGCTTAAACATGACTCATAAACACACGACTAGAATACCTTACTGCAGTACAAGGCTTAAACATGACTCATTAACACACGACTAGAATACCTTACCGCAGTACAAGGCTTAAACATGACTCATTAACACACGACTAGAATACCTTACTGCAGTACAAGGCTTAAACATGACTCATTAACACACGACTAGAATACCATACTGCAGTACAAGGCTTAAACATGACCCATTAACACACGACTAGAATACCTTACTGCAGTACAAGGCTTAAACATGACTCATAAACACACGACTAGAATACCTTACTGCAGTACAAGGCTTAAACATGACTCATTAACACACGACTAGAATACCTTACTGCAGTACAAGGCTTAAACATGACTCATTAACACACGACTAGAATACCTTACCGCAGTACAAGGCTTAAACATGACTCATAAACACACGACTAGAATACCTTACTGCAGTACAAGGCTTAAACATGACTCATTAACACACGACTAGAATACCTTACCGCAGTACAAGGCTTAAACATGACTCATTAACACACGACTAGAATACCTTACTGCAGTACAAGGCTTAAACATGACTCATTAACACACGACTAGAATACCATACTGCAGTGCAAGGCTTAAACATGACTCATTAACACACGACTAGAATACCTTACTGCAGTACAAGGCTTAAACATGACTCATAAACACACGACTAGAATACCTTACTGCAGTACAAGGCTTAAACATGACTCATTAGCACACGACTAGAATACCTTACTGCAGTACAAGGCTTAAACATGACTCATAAACACACACGACTAGAATACCTTACTGCAGTACAAGGCTTAAACATGACTCATTAACACACGACTAGAATACCTTACTGCAGTACAAGGCTTAAACATGACTCATAAACACACGACTAGAATACCTTACTGCAGTACAAGGCTTAAACATGACTCATTAACACACGACTAGAATACCTTACTGCAGTACAAGGCTTAAACATGACTCATAAACACACGACTAGAATACCTTACTGCAGTACAAGGCTTAAACATGACTCATTAACACACGACTAGAATACCTTACTGCAGTACAAGGCTTAAGCATGACTTAGTTTTAATTTGACACGGTTTTCTTTGTTATTCATAGGGCTTTATCTCCGGTATTGACCGGTTGAACAATAGAATAGAATTGAATTGCTCATTATGAATTCACCGGGATGTATCCATATACAGCCCTGGGTTGTATATGAATACATCCCGGTGAATTCATAATGAGCACTGAAATGCTATTCTTCATGCTATATTCATATAGTATTCATACTAAATAACACTCCAAAAAATACCAGAAAATGCCCCAGATTGCTTCGTGCGAAAACCTTGTCAAATTTAAACTAAGTCAGATAAATACCTCGAACGTCGGCAATAAGCCTATAAATCCCTCGGGCCTACGGCCATCGGGATGATATGGCTTATTGCCTCCGTTCTCGGTATTTATCTCTTACTCATTAACACACGACTAGAATACCTTACCGCAGTACAAGGCTTAAACATGACTCATTAACACACGACTAGAATACCTTACTGCAGTACAAGGCTTAAACATGAATCATTAATACTCATTAACACACGACTAGAATACCTTACTGCAGTACAAGGCTTAAACATGACTCATTAACACACAACTAGAATACCTTACTGCAGTACAAGGCTTAAACATGACTCATTAACACACGACTAGAATACCTTACTGCAGTACAAGGCTTAAACATGACTCATTAACACACGACTAGAATACCTTACTGCAGTACAAGGCTTAAACATGACTCATTAACACACGACTAGAATACCTTACCGCAGTACAAGGCTTAAACATGACTCATAAACACACGACTAGAATACCTTACTGCAGTACAAGGCTTAAACATGACTCATTAACACACGACTAGAATACCTTACCTTACCGCAGTACAAGGCTTAAACATGACTCATTAACACACGACTAGAATACCTTACTGCAGTACAAGGCTTAAACATGACTCATAAACACACGACTAGAATACCTTACTGCAGTACAAGGCTTAAACATGACTCATAAACACACGACTAGAATACCTTACTGCAGTACAAGGCTTAAACATGACTCATTAACACACGACTAGAATACCTTACTGCAGTACAAGGCTTAAGCATGACTTAGTTTTAATTTGACACGGTTTTCTTTGTTATTCATAGGGCTTTATCTCCGGTATTGACCGGTTGAACAATAGAATAGAATTGAATTGCTCATTATGAATTCACCGGGATGTATCCATATACAGCCCTGGGTTGTATATGAATACATCCCGGTGAATTCATAATGAGCACTGAAATGCTATTCTTCATGCTATATTCATATAGTATTCATACTAAATAACACTCCAAAAAATACCAGAAAATGCCCCAGATTGCTTCGTGCGAAAACCTTGTCAAATTTAAACTAAGTCAGATAAATACCTCGAACGTCGGCAATAAGCCTATAAATCCCTCGGGCCTACGGCCATCGGGATGATATGGCTTATTGCCTCCGTTCTCGGTATTTATCTCTTACTCATTAACACACGACTAGAATACCTTACCGCAGTACAAGGCTTAAACATGACTCATTAACACACGACTAGAATACCTTACTGCAGTACAAGTTACTGCAGTACAAGGCTTAAACATGACTCATTAACACACGACTAGAATACCTTACTGCAGTACAAGGCTTAAACATGACTCATTAACACACAACTAGAATACCTTACCGCAGTACAAGGCTTAAACATGACTCATTAACACACGACTAGAATGCCTTACTGCAGTACAAGGCTTAAACATGACTCATTAATACACGACTAGAATACCTTACTGCAGTACAAGGCTTAAGCATGACTCATTAACACACGACGACTAGAATACTTTACTGCAGTACAAGGCTTAAACATGACTCATAAACACACGACTAGAATACCATACTGCAGTACAAGGCTTAAACATGACTCATTAACACACGACTAGAATACCTTACTGCAGTACAAGGCTTAAACATGACTCATTAACACACGACTAGAATACCTTACTGCAGTACAAGGCTTAAACATGACTCATAAACACACGACTAGAATACCTTACTGCAGTACAAGGCTTAAACATGACTCATTAACACACGACTAGAATACCTTACTGCAGTACAAGGCTTAAGCATGACTTAGTTTTAATTTGACACGGTTTTCTTTGTTATTCATAGGGCTTTATCTCCGGTATTGACCGGTTGAACAATAGAATAGAATTGAATTGCTCATTATGAATTCACCGGGATGTATCCATATACAGCCCTGGGTTGTATATGAATACATCCCGGTGAATTCATAATGAGCACTGAAATGCTATTCTTCATGCTATATTCATATAGTATTCATACTAAATAACACTCCAAAAAATACCAGAAAATGCCCCAGATTGCTTCGTGCGAAAACCTTGTCAAATTTAAACTAAGTCAGATAAATACCTCGAACGTCGGCAATAAGCCTATAAATCCCTCGGGCCTACGGCCATCGGGATGATATGGCTTATTGCCTCCGTTCTCGGTATTTATCTCTTACTCATTAACACACGACTAGAATACCTTACCGCAGTACAAGGCTTAAACATGACTCATTAACACACGACTAGAATACCTTACTGCAGTACAAGTTACTGCAGTACAAGGCTTAAACATGACTCATTAACACACGACTAGAATACCTTACTGCAGTACAAGGCTTAAACATGACTCATTAACACACAACTAGAATACCTTACCGCAGTACAAGGCTTAAACATGACTCATTAACACACGACTAGAATGCCTTACTGCAGTACAAGGCTTAAACATGACTCATTAATACACGACTAGAATACCTTACTGCAGTACAAGGCTTAAGCATGACTCATTAACACACGACTAGAATACTTTACTGCAGTACAAGGCTTAAACATGACTCATAAACACACGACTAGAATACCATACTGCAGTACAAGGCTTAAACATGACTCATTAACACACGACTAGAATACCTTACTGCAGTACAAGGCTTAAACATGACTCATTAACACACGACTAGAATACCTTACTGCAGTACAAGGCTTAAACATGACTCATAAACACACGACTAGAATACCTTACTGCAGTACAAGGCTTAAACATGACTCATTAACACACGACTAGAATACCTTACTGCAGTACAAGGCTTAAGCATGACTTAGTTTTAATTTGACACGGTTTTCTTTGTTATTCATAGGGCTTTATCTCCGGTATTGACCGGTTGAAACAATAGAATAGAATTGAATTGCTCATTATGAATTCACCGGGATGTATCCATATACAGCCCTGGGTTGTATATGAATACATCCCGGTGAATTCATAATGAGCACTGAAATGCTATTCTTCATGCTATATTCATATAGTATTCATACTAAATAACACTCCAAAAAATACCAGAAAATGCCCCAGATTGCTTCGTGCGAAAACCTTGTCAAATTTAAACTAAGTCAGATAAATACCTCGAACGTCGTCGCAATAAGCCTATAAATCCCTCGGGCCTACGGCCATCGGGATGATATGGCTTATTGCCTCCGTTCTCGGTATTTATCTCTTACTCATTAACACACGACTAGAATACCTTACCGCAGTACAAGGCTTAAACATGACTCATTAACACACGACTAGAATACCTTACTGCAGTACAAGGCTTAAACATGAATCATTAATACTCATTAACACACGACTAGAATACCTTACTGCAGTACAAGGCTTAAACATGACTCATTAACACACAACTAGAATACCTTACTGCAGTACAAGGCTTAAACATGACTCACTCATTAACACACGACTAGAATACCTTACTGCAGTACAAGGCTTAAACATGACTCATTAACACACAACTAGAATACCTTACCGCAGTACAAGGCTTAAACATGACTCATTAACACACGACTAGAATGCCTTACTGCAGTACAAGGCTTAAACATGACTCATTAACACACGACTAGAATACCTTACTGCAGTACAAGGCTTAAACATGACTCATAAACACACGACTAGAATACCTTACTGCAGTACAAGGCTTAAACATGACTCATTAACACACGACTAGAATACCTTACTGCAGTACAAGGCTTAAGCATGACTTAGTTTTAATTTGACACGGTTTTCTTTGTTATTCATAGGGCTTTATCTCCGGTATTGACCGGTTGAACAATAGAATAGAATTGAATTGCTCATTATGAATTCACCGGGATGTATCCATATACAGCCCTGGGTTGTATATGAATACATCCCGGTGAATTCATAATGAGCACTGAAATGCTATTCTTCATGCTATATTCATATAGTATTCATACTAAATAACACTCCAAAAAATACCAGAAAATGCCCCAGATTGCTTCGTGCGAAAACCTTGTCAAATTTAAACTAAGTCAGATAAATACCTCGAACGTCGGCAATAAGCCTATAAATCCCTCGGGCCTACGGCCATCGGGATGATATGGCTTATTGCCTCCGTTCTCGGTATTTATCTCTTACTCATTAACACACGACTAGAATACCTTACCGCAGTACAAGGCTTAAACATGACTCATTAACACACGACTAGAATACCTTACTGCAGTACAAGGCTTAAACATGAATCATTAATACTCATTAACACACGACTAGAATACCTTACTGCAGTACAAGGCTTAAACATGACTCATTAACACACAACTAGAATACCTTACTGCAGTACAAGGCTTAAACATGGGGACTCATTAACACACGACTAGAATACCTTACTGCAGTACAAGGCTTAAACATGACTCATTAACACACAACTAGAATACCTTACCGCAGTACAAGGCTTAAACATGACTCATTAACACACGACTAGAATGCCTTACTGCAGTACAAGGCTTAAACATGACTCATTAATACACGACTAGAATACCTTACTGCAGTACAAGGCTTAAGCATGACTCATTAACACACGACTAGAATACTTTACTGCAGTACAAGGCTTAAACATGACTCATAAACACACGACTAGAATACCATACTGCAGTACAAGGCTTAAACATGACTCATTAACACACGACTAGAATACCTTACTGCAGTACAAGGCTTAAACATGACTCATTAATACACGACTAGAATACCTTACTGCAGTACAAGGCTTAAACATGACTCATAAACACACGACTAGAATACCTTACTGCAGTACAAGGCTTAAACATGACTCATTAACACACGACTAGAATACCTTACTGCAGTACAAGGCTTAAGCATGACTTAGTTTTAATTTGACACGGTTTTCTTTGTTATTCATAGGGCTTTATCTCCGGTATTGACCGGTTGAACAATAGAATAGAATTGAATTGCTCATTATGAATTCACCGGGATGTATCCATATACAGCCCTGGGTTGTATATGAATACATCCCGGTGAATTCATAATGAGCACTGAAATGCTATTCTTCATGCTATATTCATATAGTATTCATACTAAATAACACTCCAAAAAATACCAGAAAATGCCCCAGATTGCTTCGTGCGAAAAAACCTTGTCAAATTTAAACTAAGTCAGATAAATACCTCGAACGTCGGCAATAAGCCTATAAATCCCTCGGGCCTACGGCCATCGGGATGATATGGCTTATTGCCTCCGTTCTCGGTATTTATCTCTTACTCATTAACACACGACTAGAATACCTTACCGCAGTACAAGGCTTAAACATGACTCATTAACACACGACTAGAATACCTTACTGCAGTACAAGTTACTGCAGTACAAGGCTTAAACATGACTCATTAACACACGACTAGAATACCTTACTGCAGTACAAGGCTTAAACATGACTCATTAACACACAACTAGAATACCTTACCGCAGTACAAGGCTTAAACATGACTCATTAACACACGACTAGAATGCCTTACTGCAGTACAAGGCTTAAACATGACTCATTAATACACGACTAGAATACCTTACTGCAGTACAAGGCTTAAGCATGACTCATTAACACACGACTAGAATACTTTACTGCAGTACAAGGCTTAAACATGACTCATAAACACACGACTAGAATACCATACTGCAGTACAAGGCTTAAACATGACTCATTAACACACGACTAGAATACCTTACTGCAGTACAAGGCTTAAACATGACTCATTAACACACGACTAGAATACCTTACTGCAGTACAAGGCTTAAACATGACTCATAAAACACACGACTAGAATACCTTACTGCAGTACAAGGCTTAAACATGACTCATTAACACACGACTAGAATACCTTACTGCAGTACAAGGCTTAAGCATGACTTAGTTTTAATTTGACACGGTTTTCTTTGTTATTCATAGGGCTTTATCTCCGGTATTGACCGGTTGAACAATAGAATAGAATTGAATTGCTCATTATGAATTCACCGGGATGTATCCATATACAGCCCTGGGTTGTATATGAATACATCCCGGTGAATTCATAATGAGCACTGAAATGCTATTCTTCATGCTATATTCATATAGTATTCATACTAAATAACACTCCAAAAAATACCAGAAAATGCCCCAGATTGCTTCGTGCGAAAACCTTGTCAAATTTAAACTAAGTCAGATAAATACCTCGAACGTCGGCAATAAGCCTATAAATCCCTCGGGCCTACGGCCATCGGGATGATATGGCTTATTGCCTCCGTTCTCGGTATTTATCTCTTACTCATTAACACACGACTAGAATACCTTACCGCAGTACAAGGCTTAAACATGACTCATTAACACACGACTAGAATACCTTACTGCAGTACAAGGCTTAAACATGAATCATTAATACTCATTAACACACGACTAGAATACCTTACTGCAGTACAAGGCTTAAACATGACTCATTAACACACAACTAGAATACCTTACTGCAGTACAAGGCTTAAACATGACTCATTAACACACGACTAGAATACCTTACTGCAGTACAAGGCTTAAACATGACTCATTAACACACAACTAGAATACCTTACCGCAGTACAAGGCTTAAACATGACTCATTAACACACGACTAGAATGCCTTACTGCAGTACAAGGCTTAAACATGACTCATTAATACACGACTAGAATACCTTACTGCAGTACAAGGCTTAAGCATGACTCATTAACACACGACTAGAATACTTTACTGCAGTACAAGGCTTAAACATGACTCATAAACACACGACTAGAATACCATACTGCAGTACAAGGCTTAAACATGACTCATTAACACACGACTAGAATACCTTACTGCAGTACAAGGCTTAAACATGACTCATTAATACACGACTAGAATACCTTACTGCAGTACAAGGCTTAAACATGACTCATTAACACACGACTAGAATACCTTACTGCAGTACAAGGCTTAAACATGACTCATTAACACACGACTAGAATACCTTACCGCAGTACAAGGCTTAAACATGACTCATAAACACACGACTAGAATACCTTACTGCAGTACAAGGCTTAAACATGACTCATTAACACACGACTAGAATACCTTACCGCAGTACAAGGCTTAAACATGACTCATTAACACACGACTAGAATACCTTACTGCAGTACAAGGCTTAAACATGACTCATAAACACACGACTAGAATACCTTACTGCAGTACAAGGCTTAAACATGACTCATAAACACACGACTAGAATACCTTACTGCAGTACAAGGCTTAAACATGACTCATTAACACACGACTAGAATACCTTACTGCAGTACAAGGCTTAAGCATGACTTAGTTTTAATTTGACACGGTTTTCTTTGTTATTCATAGGGCTTTATCTCCGGTATTGACCGGTTGAACAATAGAATAGAATTGAATTGCTCATTATGAATTCACCGGGATGTATCCATATACAGCCCTGGGTTGTATATGAATACATCCCGGTGAATTCATAATGAGCACTGAAATGCTATTCTTCATGCTATATTCATATAGTATTCATACTAAATTTAACACTCCAAAAAATACCAGAAAATGCCCCAGATTGCTTCGTGCGAAAGCCTTGTCAAATTTAAACTAAGTCAGATAAATACCTCGAACGTCGGCAATAAGCCTATAAATCCCTCGGGCCTACGGCCATCGGGATGATATGGCTTATTGCCTCCGTTCTCGGTATTTATCTCTTACTCATTAACACACGACTAGAATACCTTACCGCAGTACAAGGCTTAAACATGACTCATTAACACACGACTAGAATACCTTACTGCAGTACAAGGCTTAAACATGAATCATTAATACTCATTAACACACGACTAGAATACCTTACTGCAGTACAAGGCTTAAACATGACTCATTAACACACAACTAGAATACCTTACTGCAGTACAAGGCTTAAACATGACTCATTAACACACGACTAGAATACCTTACTGCAGTACAAGGCTTAAACATGACTCATTAACACACAACTAGAATACCTTACCGCAGTACAAGGCTTAAACATGACTCATTAACACACGACTAGAATGCCTTACTGCAGTACAAGGCTTAAACATGACTCATTAATACACGACTAGAATACCTTACTGCAGTACAAGGCTTAAGCATGACTCATTAACACACGACTAGAATACTTTACTGCAGTACAAGGCTTAAACATGACTCATAAACACACGACTAGAATACCTTACTGCAGTACAAGGCTTAAGCATGACTTAGTTTTAATTTGACACGGTTTTCTTTGTTATTCATAGGGCTTTATCTCCGGTATTGACCGGTTGAACAATAGAATAGAATTGAATTGCTCATTATGAATTCACCGGGATGTATCCATATACAGCCCTGGGTTGTATATGAATACATCCCGGTGAATTCATAATGAGCACTGAAATGCTATTCTTCATGCTATATTCATATAGTATTCATACTAAATAACACTCCAAAAAATACCAGAAAATGCCCCAGATTGCTTCGTGCGAAAACCTTGTCAAATTTAAACTAAGTCAGATAAATACCTCGAACGTCGGCAATAAGCCTATAAATCCCTCGGGCCTACGGCCATCGGGATGATATGGCTTATTGCCTCCGTTCTCGGTATTTATCTCTTACTCATTAACACACGACTAGAATACCTTACCGCAGTACAAGGCTTAAACATGACTCATTAACACACGACTAGAATACCTTACTGCAGTACAAGTTACTGCAGTACAAGGCTTAAACATGACTCATTAACACACGACTAGAATACCTTACTGCAGTACAAGGCTTAAACATGACTCATTAACACACAACTAGAATACCTTACCGCAGTACAAGGCTTAAACATGACTCATTAACACACGACTAGAATGCCTTACTGCAGTACAAGGCTTAAACATGACTCATTAATACACGACTAGAATACCTTACTGCAGTACAAGGCTTAAGCATGACTCATTAACACACGACTAGAATACTTTACTGCAGTACAAGGCTTAAACATGACTCATAAACACACGACTAGAATACCATACTGCAGTACAAGGCTTAAACATGACTCATTAACACACGACTAGAATACCTTACTGCAGTACAAGGCTTAAACATGACTCATTAACACACGACTAGAATACCTTACCGCAGTACAAGGCTTAAACATGACTCATAAACACACGACTAGAATACCTTACTGCAGTACAAGGCTTAAACATGACTCATAAACACACGACTAGAATACCTTACTGCAGTACAAGGCTTAAACATGACTCATTAACACACGACTAGAATACCTTACTGCAGTACAAGGCTTAAACATGACTCATTAACACACGACTAGAATACCTTACCGCAGTACAAGGCTTAAACATGACTCATAAACACACGACTAGAATACCTTACTGCAGTACAAGGCTTAAACATGACTCATTAACACACGACTAGAATACCTTACCGCAGTACAAGGCTTAAACATGACTCATTAACACACGACTAGAATACCTTACTGCAGTACAAGGCTTAAACATGACTCATTAACACACGACTAGAATACCATACTGCAGTACAAGGCTTAAACATGACTCATTAACACACGACTAGAATACCTTACTGCAGTACAAGGCTTAAACATGACTCATAAACACACGACTAGAATACCTTACTGCAGTACAAGGCTTAAACATGACTCATTAACACACGACTAGAATACCTTACTGCAGTACAAGGCTTAAACATGACTCATAAACACACGACTAGAATACCTTACTGCAGTACAAGGCTTAAACATGACTCATTAACACACGACTAGAATACCTTACTGCAGTACAAGGCTTAAACATGACTCATAAACACACGACTAGAATACCTTACTGCAGTACAAGGCTTAAACATGACTCATTAACACACGACTAGAATACCTTACTGCAGTACAAGGCTTAAACATGACTCATAAACACACGACTAGAATACCTTACTGCAGTACAAGGCTTAAACATGACTCATTAACACACGACTAGAATACCTTACTGCAGTACAAGGCTTAAGCATGACTTAGTTTTAATTTGACACGGTTTTCTTTGTTATTCATAGGGCTTTATCTCCGGTATTGACCGGTTGAACAATAGAATAGAATTGAATTGCTCATTATGAATTCACCGGGATGTATCCATATACAGCCCTGGGTTGTATATGAATACATCCCGGTGAATTCATAATGAGCACTGAAATGCTATTCTTCATGCTATATTCATATAGTATTCATACTAAATAACACTCCAAAAAAATACCAGAAAATGCCCCAGATTGCTTCGTGCGAAAACCTTGTCAAATTTAAACTAAGTCAGATAAATACCTCGAACGTCGGCAATAAGCCTATAAATCCCTCGGGCCTACGGCCATCGGGATGATATGGCTTATTGCCTCCGTTCTCGGTATTTATCTCTTACTCATTAACACACGACTAGAATACCTTACCGCAGTACAAGGCTTAAACATGACTCATTAACACACGACTAGAATACCTTACTGCAGTACAAGTTACTGCAGTACAAGGCTTAAACATGACTCATTAACACACGACTAGAATACCTTACTGCAGTACAAGGCTTAAACATGACTCATTAACACACAACTAGAATACCTTACCGCAGTACAAGGCTTAAACATGACTCATTAACACACGACTAGAATGCCTTACTGCAGTACAAGGCTTAAACATGACTCATTAATACACGACTAGAATACCTTACTGCAGTACAAGGCTTAAGCATGACTCATTAACACACGACTAGAATACTTTACTGCAGTACAAGGCTTAAACATGACTCATAAACACACGACTAGAATACCATACTGCAGTACAAGGCTTAAACATGACTCATTAACACACGACTAGAATACCTTACTGCAGTACAAGGCTTAAACATGACTCATTAACACACGACTAGAATACCTTACTGCAGTACAAGGCTTAAACATGACTCATAAACACACGACTAGAATACCTTACTGCAGTACAAGGCTTAAACATGACTCATTAACACACGACTAGAATACCTTACTGCAGTACAAGGCTTAAGCATGACTTAGTTTTAATTTGACACGGTTTTCTTTGTTATTCATAGGGCTTTATCTCCGGTATTGACCGGTTGAACAATAGAATAGAATTGAATTGCTCATTATGAATTCACCGGGATGTATCCATATACAGCCCTGGGTTGTATATGAATACATCCCGGTGAATTCATAATGAGCACTGAAATGCTATTCTTCATGCTATATTCATATAGTATTCATACTAAATAACACTCCAAAAAATACCAGAAAATGCCCCAGATTGCTTCGTGCGAAAACCTTGTCAAATTTAAACTAAGTCAGATAAATACCTCGAACGTCGGCAATAAGCCTATAAATCCCTCGGGCCTACGGCCATCGGGATGATATGGCTTATTGCCTCCGTTCTCGGTATTTATCTCTTACTCATTAACACACGACTAGAATACCTTACCGCAGTACAAGGCTTAAACATGACTCATTAACACACGACTAGAATACCTTACTGCAGTACAAGGCTTAAACATGAATCATTAATACTCATTAACACACGACTAGAATACCTTACTGCAGTACAAGGCTTAAACATGACTCATTAACACACAACTAGAATACCTTACTGCAGTACAAGGCTTAAACATGACTCATTAACACACGACTAGAATACCTTACTGCAGTACAAGGCTTAAACATGACTCATTAACACACAACTAGAATACCTTACCGCAGTACAAGGCTTAAACATGACTCATTAACACACGACTAGAATGCCTTACTGCAGTACAAGGCTTAAACATGACTCATTAATACACGACTAGAATACCTTACTGCAGTACAAGGCTTAAGCATGACTCATTAACACACGACTAGAATACTTTACTGCAGTACAAGGCTTAAACATGACTCATAAACACACGACTAGAATACCATACTGCAGTACAAGGCTTAAACATGACTCATTAACACACGACTAGAATACCTTACTGCAGTACAAGGCTTAAACATGACTCATTAATACACGACTAGAATACCTTACTGCAGTACAAGGCTTAAACATGACTCATTAACACACGACTAGAATACCTTACTGCAGTACAAGGCTTAAACATGACTCATTAACACACGACTAGAATACCTTACTGCAGTACAAGGCTTAAACATGACTCATTAACACACGACTAAATACCTTACTGTAGTACTAGAATACCTTACTGCAGTACAAGGCTACAATGTACATGTACCTGCTAACGCCCTTGCTGATCCTATGACTTGTGGAGTTAGTCGATCTATAAAGTCCCCAGTGACACGAACAGCTCGGACTTGACTAGCATGCTTTGATTGCTTAACCGCTTTGCTGGCTTGATTTCTAACACGAGCTACACGACTAGACAGTTGTTGTGCTTGTACCTCGAACTCTCGTTCCATGATAGGTTTCTTTGATATCTCAGCCTTGGAAACAGCTAATGCTGCGCCAGCCAAGCGATCGACTGGGGCTGAAACATCTGCTGTGAGATCATCAACCAGGGCAGTAAGAAGATGCACCTGGAATAACAATGACGTCATGTAAACATGGCTGTAAGAACGACTGAGCATGAGAGTGAGGCTATCGGACAAAGAAATAGAAAAACAAACCAGTTTTGTATGTGGTATTGCTCTGTTATTACATTAAATAACGATAAATAAATACATACAACTATAGTTTGTTCTTAAGCTTCTAGCTCTTGAGCCGATAGCCTAGCCTAACTAAGGGACTATATTGTCTACCTTTGTAGCCCATTCTCGGCGCAGCAACTTCATCTTTTCTTCAATACTCATGAAAGCTAGTTCCTGCTCGAATGATTTGTTGTGAATGGCGCTCAAGGCTACCACAGCACGAGTAGTGTCATGTAGGTCAGCGGTGAGTCGTTCAATAGATGCAACAGTTGACTCGACAAGGACTGCCTTTTTGGAGTTTGTGCAACTGAAAAGAGAAAGCCATGTTTGTAATGGTTTAGCAATTGCATTGTCATACTCGTTAATTATTCATGAGGTAACCAGCCAATCAAAATGTGCAGAATCAGACCGCGTAGTGTAACTGGAAAGTACGGAAAGTACTGGCGAGAGTAACTGTAAAAATTTCCAGTTACTCTCCCCAGTACTTATCATGAGGGACGATTAGAACTAATCGTCTCTCATGACTGTACACGAGTTCTTATCCCTCATATAACAATCATCGGGATCTTGGACAGAGTAGAGGCAATACCACTCTGTCCGAATTCGCTTTAATCTGAAAGCAGGCTCTACTCCATGCTACTCAAGAGTCCAACACATGTGGGATACGATGTCCTCGACTCTCCGCATGAGGAGAGCATATGCAAATACCAGAATTCTTGCTTTTCCGGGCTAAAACCTTGGAACTCTTTATTTATTGCCTTTAGGCCATTGCATTGCATTGCATCGCCTCGGACTGGAAACCCCGTCTAGTCCTCATTCTCGAGCTTTGAAACATTACGTACTGCACTACAACGATAACTACTCTACAGGGACCTGTATATTTGTAGGGAAACGTAAGAGTCGTTTTCGTATGAGTGGGAAACCTACGGTACCGTGACACTCAAATGACTTCCTTTCTGAACCAATCAAAAAGCGTGGAGATGTCATCCAATCAAACTCTTTCAATACAGCAAGGTGCGGTGTGGTGACAGTGCAGTAACTTTCCCACTCATACGAAAACGACTCTATTGTCGAGATATCAAGTGGATCAGTTTGTGTTCAGTTTCATCAGTTACATTCTTTTAAAAATAAACGTCGTGATAGGACTGAATCATGCGAGATGTGTTTCGTAGTACTTATTGTCGTTATGCTAATAGTCTAACTTGTGATGTCTCTCTTGATGTGAGTTTGCAGTGAAGTAACTTTATGCACTCCTTTGTGTAAATTACATTATCCAGGCTTCCTTTCAGCCTTGTCACGTACCACAAGTGTTTATACTGACAACGTATTTGAAACAGTTGTAACCGCGTAGTAGTATAGTACCTACCCAGCAGTTACCTTAAACACTCCTTCTTTGTGTAAATAATATTACCCATGCTTCCTTTCGGTCTTGTCATGTACTCACGAGTGTTTTTTACCGACAACGTATTTGAAACAGTTGTAACCGCGTAGTAGTACTTACCCAGCAGTAGCAGCAGCAGCCATGTCCTTCAAGGTCCGTGTATAGGACACTACCATACGTATTCTATCCTGGAGCGCCTGGTTGTCGCTGACCATTGCTGCGTTCGTTAGATGTTCGACTGGGGCCGAGGTTCCAACAATGATGTCATCAACTGCAGTAATTAAGTTGTTGACATTACAGGCCCAGACACGACGTAACAATACCAGGTGTTCCAGTCGACTGATGTCTGTAGGATTTACGACTAGCGACTACAAAACAAGAGAAAAACTTCTAGCAAAGAGCAGTGAATAATCAAAATATGGTTAACCATTCTTACAAATTCATAATAATAATAATAATAATAATAATAATAATAATAATAATAATAATAATAATAATAATAATAATAATAATAATAATAACAATAATAGTAATAATAATAATAATAATAATAATAATAATAATAATAACAATAATAATAATAACAATAAGTATAGGTTTCCATTCATGAAACACATTACAAAAGGATGTGACGAAATATGTTAATTTGACAAACCACGTGTGCATTTTATTCAACCCATAATATTTTATGAAATTTGTTCATTTACAACTTACTTTTCCTCGACTTGGTGTTGAAAACATTGCGATAGTACCGAAACTACGAAGTTTTGATCAAAAGAGAACAAGAAATTTTTTGTTTGTAATTTGCACTGTAATACACTTGAACTGCACTGCTCTAAGCCAATCAGACTTGACTACCTTATTATCACTTATTTTCGCGCGTCCTTAATTTCACGAAAATGTCAGAGGCATATTTCGCGAGGCTTTAATTTCGCGGTTTTGCACAAAAAAAAAAAACGTGTATAAGCGAACTAAATTTCGCGTTAAATTTTATATCATGATCTGGCGCAGTATACAAACAGATTGTTTTGAATCGGGTAAATGATTTAACAATTCACATATTGACACAAACAAAATCATTAAAGGATACACATAGGTGTATACGTGTGCTCGTTTTAGGAGCGTGACGTCTGTTATTTTGTCTGAAGCAATACGTTGTTTTGATCACAATGTTCGTTCGTGGACTAATTGCTGATAAAAGACCTCACCGCGTGACATTAAATTTCGCGTCGTTAATTTTCGCGGTAACTATTATTCGCGAGTCTTTAATTTCACGATTTTTTTTCAAAAGCGAAAATCGCGAAATTAAAGACGTGCGGAAATAAGTGATAATAAGGAAATATTTTCATGTATATTATATAATAATATCATCATCATCACTTCTGAATCCAAAATCGTGATGCATTTCTTGGGCTGTAATTTAATTCTTCAGTTCACCGCCAAAACTACTAGACTCTCTAAACACACTAAATTATTATATTCCTTTCCTATAAGCTGGCTTTCAGGCTAATAAAATGCTGGACTATTTTGTCTGGGGGACTAGAGACCCACTGCCTCCACAGCTCCGCCGCCTATTAGTCATCTACCATGTCATCTTGCGTTTCAGAGTTAGATTACCCTCGCGATTGTTATTTGGCTGAATCCCGTACAAACAACCGATCTGTGGCAAACACATTGGTTGTTATAACCAATGAGATTTGGACAACTTCTTTTGACAATGTTATCTCCAATTTAAAAGCTGTATAGCCTATCCAATGTGTCAACTGGAGAAAGAATGTTGAATCAAGTAATATTTCCACTAGTCTTTCATCGTGGTCAAACACCTAAAAAAACTTGTAACTAATTCAGCCAATCGAAACACTCGAACCCAGTCTTTGCCACAAACCGGAAAACAACGATTGTGCAAGATTAAACTAAGCCCTGGAACCCAGCATTACCCACAAACCTGTGCAGCGAGAATAAGTTCAGGGATAACTTTATCCGTTTCTTCTGACGTTGCACGTAGTAACTTGATGCGCTGAAATGAGGCAGGGTTACGTTCAAAATCATCACTCTCATTGCCTGGGTCCATTGCGTAATCCTCTGCATCAGCAGCTGCTATCGCTGACAAAGCCAACTGGCGAAGTCGAACTGCCTCGTCGTTGATGTTGTTAATCTGGTGGACATATTTATAGGGTTAGAAGTGACACCCGTACTGACACGAACACGTTTGCAAAACGTTCAAGTTTGCGTCCTGCATGATGATCGTTTTCGTACCAGTGTTAATACATGTATTTATTATAATTCAACTCGTGCGTCATTTTACCATATAAGGACAAGAGATCACGCAAAATATGCCAGCGTATTACACAGTAGCTCACGCGCGCACGAAAACCATGGCAAAAATGGCTCAAAAACTTCAGGAAACAAAGGAAACTTGCGGACATTTTACTCATTGCTCAACATTTTCCTCGCCCAAAAAATACTATGCTGACTATGTGTGTTTGACTCTAAGTGTGCTAGTTTACCTGTTTCTTTAGTTCTCCAGTATCTCCACAAGCCGCAGCTAAAGCTAGTTTAGATCCTGCCGCTGACCAAGGTACTACAATGGCGTCTATAGCGTCACCAAGAACGTGAGCTTTTGATGCCCATTCTCGACCAATCACGTGTAAGCGGTCTACGGCTGTCCTGTCACGTGGGTTAGCTGTCACATCACGTGATGCTTGCGTGATTATTGGGGTTAATTTCTCGATTTCACCTGATGTGACTCGAATTTGCCTTCACAAAACAATAAAATAACTGTAAACACATAGTCACAAGAACTTACATTCTACAAGATTTCGTCTAAAGGTCCAAATCAAGAATAATTAATAACTTTATTTACAGTCAAAGACTGATAAACTAACATCCTCGGATACCTAGTGTGGCTATAGTTGACGCATAATGCTGCTGCTCACGCATAATGATGTTCATGCAAGATGCTCACGCATGATGAAGATGCTCACGCATAATGATGATGCTCATGCAAGATGCTCACGCATGATGATGATTATCACGCATGATGACGATGATCACGCATAATGATGCTCATGCATGATGATGATCACGCATGATGATGATGCTCATGAAAGATGCTCACGCATGATGATGATGATCACGCATAATGATGCTCATGCATGATGATGCTCATGAAAGATGCTCACGCATGATGATGATGCTCATGCAAGATGCTCACGCATGATGACGATGATCACGCATAATGATGCTCATGCATGATGATGATGCTCATGCAAGATGCTCACGCATGATGACGATGATGATGATGCTCATGAAAGATGCTCACGCATGATGATGCTCATGCAAAATGCTCACGCATAATGATGCTCATGCATGATGATGATGCTCATGCAAGATGCTCACGCATGATGACGATGATCACGCATGATGACGATGATCACGCATAATGATGCTCATGCAAGATGCTAACGCATGATGCTCATGCAAGATGCTCACGCATGATGTTCATGCAAGATGCTCATGCAGGATGACGATGATCACGCATAATGATGCTCATGCATGATGATGATGCTCATGCAAAATGATCACGCATGATGTTCATGCAAGATGCTCATGCATGATGACGATGATCACGCATAATGATGATCCTCATGCAAGATGCTCACGCATGATGATATGATGCTCATGCAAGATGCTCACGCATGATGACGATGATCACGCATAATGATGCTCATGCATGATGATGATCACGCATGATGATGATGCTCATGCAAGATGCTCATGCATGATGATGATGATCACGCATAAAGATGATGCTCATGCAAGATGCTCACGCAAGATGATGATGCTCATGCAAGATGCTCATGCATGATGATGATGATCACGCATGATGATGCTCATGCATGCATGATCTATGCTGTTGATGGTGCATACCTGACTTGTTCCACGTTGTGTGATTTCTCTACGCATTTCTCTGCCAAACCCATCAGTCGGGTAACTTGACAAATAGTGTTTTTGATCAGCTTCTCGATGTTGTCACGTTCTCCATTTTTGGCAGCTTGAATGAGTCTCATGACAGGAGCTCTTGACGTACACGACAGTTGAATAGGTTCAACAAATAAGCGACAACCACTTGAAATACCTTTATCAAGTACACACTACTTGTTATATGTTTGCTATTTACAAATAATTGTCGTTAAAAGTGCTAAAACCTATGCGACAAGACCGCAAGGAAGCATGGGTAATATTATTTCCTTCACAAAAGAAAATCGCTACCGTTTGGATACGTGGTCTTAATTAGCATAACATTTGTTGAGCTTTTGCTTTGAATCTAAGACTTATTACAAAATAATGGTTTGAGAAGCTACATGTATATCAAACACGAGAAAAAGAGACAAATGTCAAGCCCCTTCTCTTCTTGATCACCGTCAACATTGTTATGTAGTGCAGGTTGTGCAGGCAATTAGATATAATGGACTTGTATCACCTGTCATGTGACTTTAAATTTTCACCGAAGACAAACGAAAATATCATAACTTGAAAGAGCATCAATACTAAAGTTAGTAAAAGTGGAAAATTTCAAAAGAACCAAGCAAATAAGACAAAAGTTAAAGGCTTTCAAAGTTTCCCGCTTTGACAAGGATTTGTATGGGTTCGCTGAACTTGAACTTTCAAGCTGTTGCCTTCTAACATATATTTCGGAATCCATACAAAAAAGGCAAAGTTTGAATGCCGTAAAACGTAAACCCGTAAAACGTAGCACTGGTGGAAAGAGGGGGGTAAATTGAGCGTACCGTCGGCTTCCTGGAAGATTAGCCTCCGGCTAAAGGAACCACCGACGTTAAAACAAGGTCCTTTACCCTTTTTTGCCCTATTTTTAACTAATGCCCTATTTACTTAGTTCCATTCAAACTCTCCACTTTTACTAATTTTAGTATGCTCTTTCCAGTTATGATATTTTCGTTTGTCTTCGGTGAAAATTTAAAGTCACGTGACAGGTGATACAAGTCCATTTAATATGCATGTTAAACACCTTACTAGAGAGTTTTCAAGTTTGCAAATCGCCGTTATAAAACACTACAAATGGACGACAAAAAGCGCCACATTAGGTTGTGAGTACCTGACTAAGAAATGACAAGATATCTATGCCATTCACCTGTTAGTGATTTCTTGTCTGTCCAATTAATTCCCCCATCATCTGATCGAATAGCAAGACTCTCAAGGCTGTAGCTCTCTACAGGTGAAGCCATACTTGTGGGTTTTGGAAAAGGGGAAGAAGTTCGCTGCGGTTGACGTTTTGGTTGTTCTTCCTTCAATGAAATGATATTTAATCTTTAATCATAATAATTGCCAAATAGCAAACTAATCAATAGGCAATGGATGGTTCAGATGGTTCAGGTGATTCAGTCATTGTGAACAAGGTATGAAAGCTCTTGAAGAGATTCTACATTTACTTGTAGTATTCTTTCAATTTAGCGAGTTGTCGGACCTCTGGTGGCAGGGCGCATTTATTTGGAAAGATCTCCTTCCCCTTCCACCAGGAACTACTCACCGGGGTCGTGGGGGATGATCTTTTTCCCCAGGGGCTGTTTTTCCTACCATCTAGCTCATTGTGTACACGAGTCTACATACCGATCTTATTGGTTTTGATAAACTTCGATGATCAGTTTTACTTTCTATAATATGCGACGACGATGAAGGGCGATCTACATCTTTCTCGCTGCAAGACACTTGGACACTTTCTTGACTCAAGTACGAATATTTGCCGGCTGAAATAAAACAACGTTTGTGAATTGGCTTGCTCAGAGTTTCCCTAAACATTCTAAACATTCTAAACATTCTAAAATATCAGAAATGAGAAATATAAGCAAATGATAAAGTGTTTAGTTTTCAACATCAACCTCAAGTTACAAATGTCATATAAAATACTTTTGCAATTTCAAGGTTTTTGGTGACTCGATTACTTTTATTTATTGATTAATTGATGTTGAAGATCAGTTACAAAGTTCTTGTTCGGGGCCATATAAGGATTCGAAAGGATGATACGGATCGCTCAAAAGATATCGAGTCGTGTTTAGTGTAATGAGGTATGGCAATGAAAGGGAAACCAATCAAGTTGGCCCGAAATTTTATTTCTCGAAGATATTAGCATGTATTTGCTATTTTAAATTCGAGTTGAAATAAAGTTTATTGTATTGTATAAATCAAATATGTCTTTTCGCAACATACCATGCAGCCTTTCATCGAGTAGTGGACTTCCAGTCACTTTACACTGGATGGTATTTAACATCTCTCCTATGCTGGTTGTGCATTGGTGAACCTTATCACGTGACCTGGGATCGGTTATGCCCATCAGTGCTTTATCTACAGCACTTGCAAGGTTTGGAAGACCTAGTAAAACAATTCATTTGCTCGATTAACAAACTGTACACGCCATTCTGATTTTTTCCAACGGCACTTTCATTATAATAATAGTAATAATATTAGCCTTAAATCTTGAAGGTCATTATTTCGTTGCATATGTACTTTAAATGACGTATCGTGCGCACCCCGGACCGTCTTCTTTTTGGCACCCACCCCTATTTTCTTCAGCATGCCCCACAAACATCTGTGCCATGTTTGGTGCTTGTACTCGAAAGTGCACGATCTTCGCTATTTTTGTAGCTATAACAGACCTGACTATTATGGTAGTGTCACGTTCATAATAATATTTTCATAATAAATAATAATAATAATAATAATAATAATAATAATAATAATAATAATAATAATAATAATAATAATAATAAATAATAATAATAATAATAATAATAATAATAATAATAATAATAATAATAATAATAATAATAATAATAATAATAATAATAATAATAATAATAATAATAATAATAATAATAATAATAATAATAATAATAATAATAATATTTTTTTTTTTTTTAAATAAAAATAATAATGATAATAATAATAATAATAATAATAATAATAATAATAATAATAATAATAATAATAATAATAATAATAATAATAATAATAATAATAATAAATAATCAAAGTTTGGTTGTATATGCATGTGCGTAGGATTCATTTCTAATCAAAGATTACGCTTTCAAGAGTTTTGTATAAATTTTACTCCAAGCTTATCATTAATATTTTTTCGAATGAGGGGTATCAGACTGATATCCTGTACCTGTTTCGAGTCCATCCACTGCTGACAGTACTTCACTATTGAATGGATCAGATGTACGTGCAACTGCTTTCTTTGTTATCTGAATATAACGTTGTCCTCTGCAAAGCACACTTTGTGATATCTCTGCAATCTTACAAGTGTTCTGCTCTACCAGTGATTCTTGTAGACCAGCAAGATCATTGTACACATTGGTCCCTGTGATAAAGTCATACAACGAAGTGTGGTTAGCAACTTTACATGATAATAGGCCCTTTGCAGCTTACAATCACATGCTGCATTATATGAAACTCGAATAGTGAATGAAATGAGCCAAAGAACCCGTGGGAACGGCTTTGCTGGAAGGCAAACGAACTTTGAAGATGATGTTTTAGAAAGATCGACAATCAACTGAAGGTCAAAAAGTAACATTTCAATTTTTTTCTCTGATATGTAATCAGAGAAAAAAATCAGTATACTGATCTTGTGTAAATGTCTTCAAATAAAGAATGTCATTATTATCATTCTTCTTCTTCTTAGCAGTAGTAGTATTAATATTATCATTGTTATTATTATTATCAATATTATTATTATTCCCAGTTCCGTTTAGTCTCCCTCGCATCCGTTCTTAGTTCCGTCACGCGCGTTGCGTGACGGAACTAAGAACGGATGCGAGGGAGACTAAGTTCCGTTAGGCCTGGGAGCAAATGTTCGGTTAAAATCAGCGTCTTTGAGCTAATTTGAACTCCACGCCACTGTAGTTGCCTCGGTAGCTCAGTGGGTAGAGCACCTGTCATGAAATCGGGGTGTCGTGGGTTCGAATCCCGCTCGAGGCGTCTGATATTTTCCGAACATTTGTTCTGTATATACTCATCATACTAGTTTCTTTATCAGTATTATTATTATTATTATTATTACAATCTGTAAAGTTGCAATCAAACCTGTAACTTTCAACAAATCCTGCATGTCTGTGACGTCATCCAGATTATCAATCAATAACTGCAGCTTGTTTATCCATGCCTGAGACAGGGATCCCAATCGGTCAATTGCAGCTTGATCTAAAGGGTTCTGTTTTACAGTAAAACCAGCTGATACAAACAGTGGCACCAGTTTTTCAAGTTCACGTGATGCTTCCTTGATGGTGTGAATTTCTAAAGTGAATGTAAATCGAACCTTGAGGAAGTAAAACTAACACATGCAGAAATAGCAGTAGTAACAGCAGCAACAGTAACAATAGGAGCAGTAGTAACAGCAGCAATAGCAGTAGCAGCAGTAGTAACAGCAGCAATAGCAGCAATAGCAGCAGCAGCAGTAACAGTTGCAACAGTAACAGTTGCATCAGTAACAATAGCTGCAGCAGTAGCAGCAATAGCAGTAACAGTAACAGTTGCAGCAGTAACAGTTGCAACAGTAACAATAGCTGCAGTAGTAACAGCAGTAGTGACAGTAGCAGCAATAGCAGCATCAGTAACAGCAGCAATAGCATCAGCAGTAGCAGTAACAGATGCAATCAAATGGCAGGATTATAGACAAATGTTATTTGAAAACACTGAACAAAACGAAACAGATAAAGACATGAATGTTCAGTACTTTCTGTATCAGAGGACAGTGATGCAGCATGTTTTGATATCTGTACAACTTTAGAGGCATGTTTATGGAACTGGTCTGCCTTCTGACTCATCTCCATGAACTCCTGCTCCTGGTTTTCACTCTACAAAAAGACAATGATGACTGTTTGTTATTCAGAGAGAGCTGGTGGGAAGGGGACAAGAGATACCTTCCAGTCTTTCCTCCCCCCTCGTATTGTAATAAAGCAGATCTGGTCAGTCATCTTACTGTATGTATCGGATTATACAGTGGTTGCTTACGTTGTATGCAGTAGTGGAAATATCCAAAAGCTGCTTAGCAGGTCGTTCAGCTTCACCAAAAACAATGTTGATTTGTTCGATGATAGAAAGTGTTACTTGACGATCCAGCTCCTTTAGACCCAAAGACAGCTTATCTGTTGTTTTATCAAACTTTCTTCTGCAAGTGAAACAAAACGGATGCATATTAATTATCTTGACCAAGTCTTGTAACATGATGATCCGGGGGGGGGGGGGGGGGGGGGGGCAGGGGGGTACTCCCATATATGGACTATATGGGTATGTGCCGCTCAACAGGGTATGGATTTTGCCTCTCTGACTCTGGAACGATATACAAATCACTATTTCTGTCTGGAACAGGGGTATATTTTACGCTCAGTTTGGCTCTGGAACAGGTCAGATTTTTTCCATGTGTCCTCGATTATTCACAATCAAGTCTACCACTGCAAAATGACACCTTAGCTACGTTTTTAGTCTGGAACAGGGTACCTACTCTAGCCATTTTGTCTGGAACAGGGTCGCAAAATTATCTTTCTTTTTGTCTGGAACAGGTCCAGGGACTCAGAGACTCAGCAGCACACCCCAGTCCTGGATTTATGGGAGTACGCTCTTTCGACTTTCGATACACAATCAAAAGTGCCTCCAACCCTGTGAACCCATTCATTATACCCTGAAGCAGACACTGTCAAACAAATACATTCATTGCTTCTTGCGGCAGCTTTTTGTTGTTGTAATACAGTACACCAAGCACTGAATCATCACAAACTTTATGTACATGTAAGTACTTCCATAAGTATTCCTTTGTATATCATATGCATACCCTGATATGATGCCAGCCAGTGCATGGGAATAAGACACGCTTACCTTGACATCATGTATATGCATACCCTGATATGATGCCAGCCAGTGCATGGGAATAAGACAAAAAAAACGCTTACCTTGACATCATGTATATGCATACCCTGATATGATGCCAGCCAGTGCATGGAATAAGACACGCTTACCTTGACATCATGTATATGCATACCCTGATATGATGCCAGCCAGTGCATGGGAATAAGACCACGCTTACCTTGACATCATGTATATGCATACCCTGATATGATGCCAGCCAGTGCATGGGAATAAGACACGCTTACCTTGACATCATGTATATGCATACCCTGATATGATGCCAGCCAGTGCAATGGAATAAGACATGCTTACCTTGATATCATGTATATGCATACCCTGATATGATGCCAGCCAGTGCATGGGAATAAGACACGCTTACCTTGACATCATGTATATGCATACCCTGATATGATGCCAGCCAGTGCATGGGAATAAGACACGCTTACCTTGACATCATGTATATGCATACCCTGATATGATGCCAGCCAGTGCATGGGAATAAGACACGCTTACCTTGACATCATGTATATGCATACCCTGATATGATGCCAGCCAGTGCATGGGAATAAGACACGCTTACCTTGACATCATGTATATGCATACCCTGATATGATGCCAGCCAGTGCATGGGAATAAGACACGCTTACCTTGACATCATGTATATGCATACCCTGATATAATGCCAGCCAGTGCATGGGAATAAGACACGCTTACCTTGACATCATGTATATGCATACCCTGATATGATGCCAGCCAGTGCATGGGAATAAGACACGCTTACCTTGACATCATGTATATGCATACCCTGATATGATGCCAGCCAGTGCATGGGAATAAGACACGCTTACCTTGACATCATGTATATGCATACCCTGATATGATGCCAGCCAGTGCATGGGAATAAGACACGCTTACCTTGACATCATGTATATGCATACCCTGATATGATGCCAGCCAGTGCATAGGAATAAGACACGCTTACCTTGACATCATGTATATGCATACCCTGATATGATGCCAGCCAGTGCATGGGAATAAGACACGCTTACCTTGACATCATGTATATGCATACTCTGATATGATGCCAGCCAGTGCATGGGAATAAGACACGCTTACCTTGACATCATGTATATTGCATACTCTGATATGATGCCAGCCAGTGCATGGGAATAAGACATGCTTACCTTTGACATCATGGAATCAGGAGTACTTGCCATCAATGTTTTGTAAAGCAGTAAGGTCATTTACGTGTCTCCAGAACTGCAAAAATCATTTCATTGGTAAACAAGTATGAAACGTTTACATTATTACTCTCATCCAAAATGAATTTGCTTACACAGCTTTGCAATGTAGTAGTTACACAAGGAGTTGTACACAAGACACGGGAACATTGCTGCAGCATTGTACATATAGCAACCATTGCAAGAAGAAACACTCCTACTTTTTGCAACAATACGGGTTGCCCAAATACAACTTGTGTCACAACAGTACAAACACTTGCCGTTTAAAAGAGACCGTTGCAAGACAAGTTGCATGACAAATTAGTTGCCCTTTAGCATATAATTTATCAATGGCTGTGCCTCCTCTATTCAATAGACCAATTTCGGCTAACGGAATGTTTACATTCTTTACCCCAATTCAAAACCTTTGGGAATAAGAGCTTTTTGTTCCAAACATTTCCATGTCAATGCTCTATTGAAATCGAAATACAACAGACAAAGAACCGTATTCCCAAAAGATCTGAATTGGGTACAACATTGCGTTAGCCGCATTTTGGTCTATTACAAGTATCAGTACTGTTTCAAGCTACATGGAATTAATATTTTTGCTTGTCAAGTTCTGTTTGATTCTTATTAACGTGTTTTATTTGTTTCATGTCTTACGTAGCGTAGATACTACTAAGTCCTTTTCTTTTCTATGTACCCCTGAAAATTGTATTCTCATTTAGACGTCAAGTATAATATGCGTTATATACAGTCATTTCATCAAAGGTTGTCACATCATGAAGACGACTACTCGCATAAAGTCACTTGATTCTTAGTTTCAATTTCTGCCGCGGAACTGCGAGTTGATACCAGTGATTTATGTCATTTGCGCTGTTTTTCTATTACCAATTTTAACATTTTTCTTTGGTGTTTTTCCTATTGTTCTTAACTATGGCTTTATGTTCAGTTTTGTATTATTGTTTTCTCGGCGTTTGTGAAGATTAGTTGGTATTCTCGCTAGCTTTGACATGATAGGTCGTTGTTTTAGAAGGGAATATCTTGTTCTTTCCCGTACATGAAACCATATTTGTCATTCTTTATCCTCGGTGTTGTCTGTATTAGGTTGTAGTTTTGTATTTGCTGTCTACTTTACTATATCTTTGGGTATTTATTTAGAAATGTTTACGCTGTGAGCGGCTTGGTACCCAATCGTTTGTAATAAGAGAATAAGCACGTATTGGCCGGGACACGCAAAGTTATTTACTACTACGTAGTTCTAAGTCTGATAAGTAGCACTAAGGTTTTAACAGGTTCGACGCATGTGCGTGAAGGTGTCCTTCCCCGAAAAAGATAGATCGAGAGTTCATGGCTTCAAAGCTCTCAAGAGTCATCGCAGAATTCCAACTAGAAGGTTTCTAGACGAACCTGGCAAGTTTCGAGAAGTTCCACCGAATATCATAGTTTTCTTACTGAAGATGTGAGTCGAGCTTTCATTATGCTTTGTTGACCAAATTAGTGGTTGTTCTATGATGTTGAAACAAGTATCATTCAACTGGCTGGAGGATCAGTAAACCAATGTTCTGTTATGAACATTCACTAGAGCTGTATCTACTATTCCATATTGTTTACCCGATCCCTCTTCAGGATTGGTTTTCTGAAGACTGAGCAGAATCGGCAGAGGCTGCCATTATCGTGCTGACATACTATTGAGGTAAAACAAGCTCTCAGGACGACAAGCTGGTTCGTCTGAGGGTGCGTTTACGGTTTGAACCGACGCGCGAACACGCTAAGAGCTTTGTATGAGGTGCAGTGGTTGTCATTCCTCTCACCTGAAGTTGAGTTCCTGTTTGGTCTTACCGAATCGAGCGCATCTGTGGTACTGATGTTCGGGGATGGGACTTTACCTTTTCGTCCCCTTACTGCAATGCCTTCGTTTCTCTCACGTTTCGTTATGATATCTTTCCACTACCTTTATTCCCCCGCTCCTATGCCTTTTGTGCCCTGTTTGCCTTTGACGCCGATAGCGATCTCTCCGGTGCTGATCTATTCGTTTCCAGAATGGGCGTCAGTTAAGCTCAAGCTACGAAGCTGTTTGACCTTTTGTGGCCCCATGTTACTTTCTCTTCATCAAGT